>JAEUBA010000067.1:0-171615 GCA_018257865.1 Stereocaulon alpinum
TAGAGGTTACGTAGTAGAATTATAGTAAGGTAGATAATAAGGCGTTAGCTAGCGCGTTAAATTATTAGCGACTACGTTAGTACCTCCTTCTTACCTTTATTATTATAAGCTTAGACGACTAGTTTAGACTTTTCGAATAGTATAGCGCTATCCTACTTAATATTATTAACGAATCAGCAGCTAAAGATATAAGTATTTAGCGGTATATCCTACTTACTAATAATCTTAAAGACTCCTTTAGTAATAAGGCTGTTAATTTCCTTTCAGCGAGAGTTAATAAATAGGCTATTTAATAACTAAATAGCGCCTTCTAATCAGAGCTTTATTAATAGCTTAATATCTAATTACTCCTTATTAGTAAGGTGGGCGTAGCGGGTAGGTAGGTATCGCTATCACTACGGGTTCTAGCGTATAGCAGTAGTGTTACGGGTAACCCCGCAAGGTCACGGGCAAGGCACGTGATAGGGTTAGTAGGTAAAGGACACTTAGGAGAGGACCTAGTAATATAGGTAATCTAGGGTATATTAGGTAGATCATAGAGTGATATAGTAGATATAGGGCTAAATCACCCGGATTATATCAGGTCTTAGTATAATTAATAGTGAATATATAAGGAAGGGGTTTTCCTTTAGTAGAATAATTCTTTCTTTATATTTAACTTATATAATAGAGAGGAGTCTTAGCTAAAGATAATTTAATAACTATCTATCTCTATTACCTTCTAGTACTTAATATACTATATAATTTACCCGCAGGAGTTAAACTACCCCGTTATACTTTAAATACTATACTTTAGACTATATAGTATAAGCACTTCCGGTTCTACCTTAGGGGAGAGACGGCGCGTTATATCTAAAGTAATAAGTAGATTTAAGGGGAAGGAGGTAGCTCCTATTCCTAAGGATAGAATTACTATTAGCGAAGGAGGAATAAAGTTACCTACCCCTACTAAGTTCTCTAGTAGGAAGGGAGGATTAAATACGTTTCTCCGATAAATCGACCTATATATAGTATTTAATATATTAAGCTTCTATACTATAAAGGCTAGGAATATATTTTACTTATTATACTTAGAAGGTAATATAGTAGTAGTACTTTAACCTTAGTTAGAAGAATATCTCTTAATCTAAAACCTTAATACTATAGAGGATAACTCTTTAAAGATTATCTTTAATAAAATATATATTAGGAACCTATTAAGGTTCTATTTTAGGGATAGTACTAAAGAGAGAAGGCTAAAATAAAAGCTTATAAATCTCTAGTAGAAGGGACCCGCGATAGAATATATAGCGTAATTTAGAGGAATTACCTATTAACTTAAGTAGTCGGAAGACGCTTAAGCCGCTATATATTAAAAAGGACTAAAGGATAAGGTTAAGGATAAGCTTACCCGTTCTAATAATATTAGAAACTTTATATAATTAGTATCTAAGGTCTATTCTATCGATAATAGGCTATATAAAAGAAAGATAGAATAGAAGACTTTAGGTCTAGTTACTAAGTTTAGGAGAAAGGAAAATATTTCGGCTATAAAAGCGAAATTCTCTAGGAAACCTTATAAGGGAAAGAAGTAGAAGAAGGACCTATCTAATATAGAATACTATAGATACTATAAGAAAGGATACTACTAAAATAAGTATCCTTAATAAGAATAGGTAGTTATAGTAGGGGATATAAACCCTAACTATAATAGATAGGAGCAGCTAGAACGACTAGTATAATTAACTAATAAGGAGTATAATTACTTAAGTTAGACGGCTTACTATAATAATTTATACTAAATATATCTTAGTAAAAAGGACGGATTAGGATAGTACCCTTAGAGGCTAAGATACTAAGTATCTATAGTAAATAGTAAAGAATACTTTAGTAAGGATTAAGTTAATAATCCCCGCTAGGAACTATCCTCTAGAAGCGAGTTAGGAGAGCTTATAGAGGGAGAAGCCTTATTAGATAATAAAACCCTTAATAGAATTAAGGCTTTAAGGCTAGATACCTAAAGGACTTAAGAAGAACTACTAGAATCCTATTAATAGCGACTAGAGTACGCAGAATAGTAAGTAACTAATCTTTATAATAAGCTAGATAAAGCTGACGGATACGTAAAGAAGGTTACGTCGGAGTTTCTAATATAAGTATTAATAGTATTAATAAGTTATAAGGAAAGAGAAAACCTCGCGAAATATAGGAATAGGCTAGCGTTAATTATTAAATTTATAGAATTCTTCTAGAAAATAACTAAAGCGGGAATAAAGGAAGGACTTAAAGTATTTAAGACCTTAGTAGCCCGGAAGATTTAGGAAGTATTATAAGGGGATAAGTATATAGATTTAAAGAATATAATCTACTAAAGAGTTCCTCTAGGATTAAGATTCTTAAAGGACGGGAGTATTTTATTACCTAACTAGAGACTTATTCCGTATAAAGTCTAACTAACTATATAAGCCTTAGAATAAAAAGTTAAGAGTCTCCTAAAATATAAGGAAAAGATTCCTATCGACTAGTTTATTAGAGACGAGGCTGAGCTATACGCTCTAGTTATAAAATACTCGTCCTTAAAAAACTAGGAAGTTCCTTAGTAAATAGGCCGCTTAGAGGAACTAGCTAAAAGGTCGAATAAGTTACCTTAGCCGAATTATATAATAATATTAGGTTCCGGTTTTAAGCTAAAGTTAATAATATTCTAGTAAGGGTTATTATTAATAGTAGATTAAGTAAAGATTTAATTAAACTAAGTTTTATAAGGAAATATAATTTACTTATATAAAAACGTAAGCTATACGCGTTAACGAACTTCGATAGATTAATAATAGGAACTATTAACAGAAGTACTAAAATACTTAACCTAAGGATAAGATAAAGATATAAGAAGTATACCTTTAATTTAGTATTAGGAGGGGTTAATAATATTACCCTAGGAATCCTATAGCTAAAGGAAGCTAACCTATTAATAAGATAGGGTTCTTAGAATATTATATTTATAAATAGTATACTAAATAGGGTTCTACTAATCTAAGAATATAAATCTCTCTCAGTAGTAGTATAAACCTAGGAGGAGATAAAGAACGATTTTAAGTTAGGAAACGTTATAATATTATAGAGTTAAGTTAGACTTATAAGCGAGACTACTACTATAAAAATCCTAAATAAATACGTAGAATTCGGAACCCTATTCTAAGAAGAAGGTATTAATAAAGCCCTTCCTAAGTACTAACTATAGGACTATAAGATTAAGCTAATCCTAGGTAAAGAATCTATAAAGAAGCTAATATACCTACTATTATAAGATAAAGCTATTACTCTTACGAAGTATATCGAAGAAAATAAACGGAAGGGGTTTATTTAAAAATCTTAATTACCTATAGGATATCCTATCCTATTTATACCTAAACTAAGTAGAGAATTACGTCTATATATAGATTATAGAGTACTTAATAATATAACTATAAAGAATAGCTATCCCTTACTATTAATAGGAGAACTCTAAGATAAGCTCTAAGGTAAGAAATAGTTTACTAAGTTTAATATTCTAGGAGTATTTAACTAAATATATATAAAGAAAGGCGATAAGTAGAAAATAGCTTTCTATATAAGATAGGGTCTCTACGAATACCTTATAATACTATTCGGATTAACGAATACGCCTATAACGTTTTAGGTATTTATTAATAATATCCTAAAAGAATATTTAGACGACTTTGTCCTAGTATATATTAATAATATACTTATATACTTAGATACGTATAATAAATACGTTAAGTAAGTATAAAAGGTACTAAGGAAACTCGAATAAGCGGGGCTACGCTTAAAGTTATTAAAGTACGAATTTTACTAGAAAAGAGTTAAATTTCTAGGGTTTATTATCTCTAACTAAGGGCTAGAGATAGACTTAGAAAAGGTAAAAAGTATAGTTAAGTAGCCTATACCTACGAATAAGAAAGAAGTATAATTATTTCTTAGTTTTGCGAATTTCTATTAAAAGTTTATCTATAGATATTTAAAAACTGCTATACCTCTTACTAGCTTAACCTGTAACGAAGTATCGTTTATATAGTTAAAGGAAGTAGAGGTATCCTTTAGGACTCTTTAGAAATAGTTCGCTTCCAGTCTAATATTATATTAGTTCGACTTAGAGTTGCTTATTCGCCTCTATACTAATACCTCTAATAGAGTAATTAGAGTAGTAATTAGCTAACTATCTACGAATAATAGCCCTAATACGGGAAAAATAGGGAAAATAGGTATTACTTATTATTAGTACCCTATAGCCTTCTATAGTAGGAAGTTACTAGACGCTAAAACTAGATATCTAATATATAATAAGGAATTACTTGCTATTATAGATATATTTCGTATTTGGAAGGTTTATCTAAAAGGAACTAAGTACTAGGTTTAGGTCTTAATAGATTATAAGAACTTAACGTTCTTTCTATTAACTAAGGAGCTTAATAGACGTCTAGCTTAGTAGTATAAAGAGTTATCTATATTTAATTTTAGAATCGAATATATTAAGGGTAGCGAGAATAATACTGCAGACGTACTTAGTAGGAGAACTAATTATATATTAAACGTTTAGTAGAGTTCTAGAACGGTTCTAACGCGTTATAAGGATAGATTATTATAACCTAATATAACTAGACTATATATAGTAGTAATAATAACTATTAATAGTAAAGATTTAACTAAGAGGATACTAGAAGACTTATTAAAGGATAAAGTTACTACCGAAATCTATAAAGACGTTAATAGCTATAACTTATTCGAAAAAACAGATCTAAGCCTACTAACCTTTTAAGAATAGATTTATATCCCTATAGGTACTTAAGGAGAAATTTTTAGGATTTACTATAAAGCTAAGAGCTCCGGTAGGTATTAGGGAATTAAGAAAATACTTAAGAAGATATCTCATAACTTCTATTTTCCCTAGATATAAAAATATATTAAGGATTATATTAATAAATATGATATATATATTAGGACGAAGTATTCCTAATATAAGCCGTATAGAGAGTTAAAATTACTAGTAATCCTAGATAGTCTATAGAAAAGTATTATATAGGATTTCGTTATTAAACTCCTAAAGTTAAAGGAACGACTAATAGGTATATACTATAATATAATCTTAGTAATTAATAACTGATTAACTAAGATAGCGTATTTCGTACTATATAAGGAAGTATCGAACGCTGAGGATCTAGCGTACGCGTTCTTATAAATAGTAGTAGCTAACTATAGGCTTCCTAAAGAGATTATCTTAGATAGAGATAAGCTCTTCACCTCTAAGTTTTAGAGATTATTAATAGATATAATAGGAATTAAGATAAAGATAAGTATAGTATTTTACCTATAAACGGATAGTTAGACGGAGAGAACTAACTAAATACTAGAATAATATCTTCGGTACTATATTAACTACTAATAAGACGACTAGGTATCCTACCTACTAGTAGCGCAGCTAGTATATAATAGATTAATATCTAACCTAATAGGTATAACACTATTTTAAGCTAATTACGGATTCGAACTACGTATAACCTTATTACTAAAGGGGATCGAACTAAAGGCGTAAAAAGTAACTATTATTACTAACGAAATAGTAAGAATCTATTAAGAACTATAGAAGGACTTATAGTTCCTAAGTAACCGCTTAGCGATATATTATAATTAAAAACGTTCGAAAGGTCCGAATATTTCTAAAGGGGATAGGGTATATCTCCTTCGTAGGAATTTTAAAACTAATAGGCCTAGTAATAAGCTTAATTATATAAAGCTAGGACCGTTCCTTATAAGGGAATATAAAGGGGATATAAACTATATACTAGACCTCCTATAACTAATAAGGAAGTACCTAGTATTCTATATATTACTACTTAAGAAAGTAGACCCCGAAATACCGCTAAGGACCTCACCGTTACTCCTAGATTAGGATAATAAGGAGTACGATATTAAGGAAATTCTAGATTATTAGGTAATTAAGGGAAGAAAGAGGTATCTAATAAAGTAGTTAGATTATAACTAATTAGAGAATATATAGGAGTTACTATCTACACTTAACTACCCTAAGAAGCTAGAGTAGTTTTAGAAATAAAATCCGCAGTTAGGGGATCCTACTTAGAAAAGTTAATCTTACTTATATTAAAGGACGGGAGGTTATTTAGGACTTTAGAAGTAGTAGCTTCCTTCTCCCTCTCCTCCTCCTTTTCTAAGAACTTAATATTCCTTACCTCTTACTAAACTATCTTTACTTAGTCTACTTCTATCCTTTAAATTTATTTCTATAGGCGAGAAAGCTTTACGAAAGCTTTATCCTCCTTACTATATAATTTTATATACTATTCCTCTATCCGTTTCTACTTAGGAACGTTAAGTAGAGATAGCTTATACTTAGTACTACTATAAATATACTTAACGTATTAGTCGGATACTTCCCCTATATAATATAGGAGACCTAAGTCTATATACTATAAATAGAAGCGTTTCGATAAAGAAGCTATCCTAAGTTTTAGAACTAACTAATAATAATAAGTAAGGGAGTTCGTTAGTTTCTTAATCCTTAGTATAAGGAAAGAAATACTTAGGTTATTAAGTTACTTTTAGGACGAAAATAACTAAATAAGGGGATTATATTACGGGTAACCCCGTAAGGTTATAGGTAAGGTATATAATAGGGTTAGTAGGTAAAGGATACTTAGGAGAGGACCTAGTAATATAGGTAATTTAGGGTATATTAGGTAGATTATAGAGTGATATAGTAGATATAGGGCTAGATTACCCAGATTATATCAGGTCTTAGTATAATTAATAGTGAATATATAAGGAAGGGGTTTTCCTTTAGTAGAATAATTCTTTCTTTATATTTAACTTATATAATAGAGAGGAGTCTTAGCTAAAGATAATTTAACGACTATCTATCTCTATTACCTTCTAGTGCTTAATACACTGTATAATTTACCCGCAGGAGTTAAACTACCCCGTTACAAGTAGCTTCTTCGGTCGGAAGATCTATTTCAGCTATAGGAGGCGTTAGTAATTAATTAGTCGATTTAACTAAGTACGGCTTAACTAAGGTAATTCGAAACGTTATAGGGCTATTACTAAGTTTAACTATATAGGCTTATTCTTCTATAGCGAGTAATTAGTAGGGCCCTTTCTATCCTTTACCTTTTCGCTAAACTAGGATATTACTACTAATAGGAGCGTCTAGTATAGAGTCGCTTTATAGACCGTTACGGTAGCGTAAGGCTTCAGTAACGTCTCTTTTTACTAATAATTCTAACGCTTCTTTTATTACGCGTTTAATAGCCTTACCTCTCTCCGTAATTAATAGGTGTATAGGGTCTAATTTAGTAAGCTTTAGAAATATACTAAATAGAAGTAGTATAGGAGTTAGCCTATTAGGTCTAGCTATATTATTAATTACCTTAATAGCGATTTATAAGACGAATTACTTACCTAGTAATAGTAGGTCTTTTTAGATAATATTATAAGCACGCCTAAGAGGTACGTAGTAGTATTTAACTAGACTAATTAAGTAGTATACTTTAATTAGGACGTATTTTAACTTAATTACTATTCCCTTTACCTTAGAGGCGAATTCGGTACTAATAAATTACTTACTAGCGTCGTAGACTAGTATATCTAGTAGTCTAATATAAGTATCGATCTAGTAGGCCCTTAGCGTATCCTAGACCGTCTCCGCTAAAATATCTTTTAGAAAGCGGGCGGTTTAGAAGTATATAGCCTCGTCGATAGTATATAGGACTAGGGCCGTAGGGCTATTAAGATATATAATATTAATTATTACTAAATAATTAAATTATAGGTCGTTTTTAATAGTAAATTTAAACCTTCCTAGCGATCTACTATATTTCTAGCAAGTCGAGTAGAACTTACCTAGTCGATTAATAGCGTCCTAGTTAAAATAGTAGCTAGAGCGCTTTAGCAAGCGTACTAGGCGTATTATTAATAGATAGCTAAAGCGGCGGTATAGGCGTCGGAGATCCTACTCTATTAATTAGCTACTTATAATACCGTTATTATTATAGGTGCTGATATAGGCGTAGGATAGCGATAATCCCTATATAAGGAATAGGTAACTATATAGCCTTATAATAGGGACTTACTTATTACCGCTAACTAAGTAGTTAGTTAGATTATTAAAATAAAAACCTGCCTAGTTAAGGTCTCGTAGGTAGAGAAGGAATAGCGTATTAGCGTTAATAATATAGAATTCGATAATACTAATTAGTAAAGTAACGGTAATAGTACCTTTTAATAAGGCTTCGCTAATACCGAATTTAAATCTAGCGCTACCAGCCTTATTAGTATTAATATTAACGTTTTACTTACGCCGCAGTGCTAAGTATTAGCTATATCCTACTAATAAGTTATAGGTAGCGCTAGTATTAATTATAAGGCCGTAGAAGTAGCTATCGCCGTATCTTTTTATAAGGCGGTAAGTTACTTCTCCTTAAATATTAATATTAATATTATCCTAGATAGATAGCGCCTTAGTAACGGTATATAAAGTCGCCTAATTAGCTAGCTTTTAGTATATAGCCTTACCGTTAATAGCGCCTATAGATATTAGGAAAGATTTATTATTATCTTAATTAGCTAGATTATTAGTAGTATCTTTAATAGTACTGCCTTCGCTATCTTCTTCTTTTTCGCCTTTAACGTTAGTAAGGTATTACTTAAAGCTACGTTAACATTCTTCCTTAGGGTAATTAGTTAACTAGTATCCTTCCTTCTTATAGATAAAGTATTACTTTTTATTCGTTAAATTACTAGAATTATTAGAGTTATATCTTAGCTTACTTAGATATCTTAATTAGCTATAACTACTAGATTTACGGTTTTAGTAGCGGCGGTTAGTATATATCGTTTTACTTAGCGATATAAGGCTGCGACGGTCTTATAAGGCTTTATATAGTATCTAGTAGTTTTTAGTAGACGATCTTATAGGTAGGTATAAACTTATAAGTAGTAATTATCTTCTAGTAGATAAAGCTATCCCTATAAAGGTTCTCGTCTAGGCTATATTATAGCTCTCTTAGTCTTAATATTATAGCGTCTAGGTACTCCGTTAGGGTCTTATCTTTATTATAGTTAATAAATAGTTGTAAGGATATACTATTCTATTTATTAAGGCGGGTAATCTAGTATTCTCTTAAGTAAGTTATAGCGAGTCTAGGTTTATTACTAAGAAGGAAGACTAGTTACTAAAGTAGAAATTAAGTATATCGCTACTAAGTATATACTAAAGAGCTATATAGAGCTTAGTTAATAGTATCCTAGCGTTAGAAGTAGTAGCTAAGAATATATTTAGCTTATAGTTAAAGGAGTTACTTCTTCTATTATACTTTATTTCTTCTATATAGAGCTTAGTTAATATAGTAAGCTCTTAGAAAAGGCCTTACTCTTAGTAATTAGCGATAGCGTTATAGATCTTAACGCCGTTAATTAGAGTAGTCCTAGTCGGTGTTTCGATTTTGAATAAGGCAGGCGTGCTAGGTATATTAGAGATATTTCCTAAGGTAGGCGTGCTAGGTATATTAGAGTTACCTAAGGTAGGTATACTAGGCGTGTTGAAATTATTTCCTAAGGCGGGCGTACTAGGTATATTAGAGTTACTAGTAAAGTTAGCGTTAGACTTCTTTACTAGCTATCGGAATAATATTACTCCGCTCCGCAATAAGCGGCTTGGCGCTAACTCCTAGATAAAACACCATAGCTTAGCTAGCTAGATTCAATCAATCCCTAGTTTACCAAGCCTAATAGACACCCTGCTAATCAGGTTGTCTGGGGTAGGTAATAGGGGATCAAGCAACCTTACTAATTAGTATAACCTAGCAGTAATAGGTTCTACCGATACTAATTAGTTATCGACCTTAAATCAGCAAGGTAAAGAAAATTTTAACTATAATACTAAAACCTTACCTGTAATACCAAGCCTCCGCTGCAACGCCTAACCTTATAATAACGTAACCAGCTATACAAGGAGAAGACGAAGGAATAGCGATACCGTTAGGGATCGTCCTTAAGGACCCTAAAAAGTCCTTAGGTACTACCCTAGGGATATACGTTACCTAAGTAATAAGCTACTACTAGAACTGCGAAGAAGAAGGGCGTAACCTATAGATCTACTTCCTCGAAGACTTTAATAATTAGGACGAAGCTATATTCGGTAAGGTGGAGAAACTACTACTACGAAACCTTAGGGAGCTACTTTTCAACCGCGGCGTCTTTATACCTAAGGACGGAACTTACGTCTATAAGCACCTAGCAAGGCTGGCAGTCTAACCATAGTCTAATTAGCCTACAGACGTACTAAAGCTAGTAAAGAAGTCTAACGCTAACTCTCCCAGCAACTCTAATATACCTAGCACGCCTACCTTAGGAAATATCTCTAATATACCTAGCACGCCTACCCCAGCTAAGATTGAGATACTAACTAGGACTAGTATATTATTCGATATAATACCCTTCTAAACGGCCCTAATTAATAGTTTTAAAATCTCTAACGCTATTACTAATTACTAGGAGTAAAACCTTTCTTAAGAACTCACCGTATTAACTAAGCTTTATACGGACGAAATAAAATATAACGGAAGGAATAACTCCTTTAACTATAAGCTAAAGATCTTCTTAACTACCGCCTCTAACGTAGGGATACCGTCGACTAAGCTATATATAGCGTTTCAGTATATACTAGCTAGCGATATACTTAATTTCTACTTTAATAACTAATCTTCCTTTTTAGTAATAAACCTAGACTCGCTGCAGCTTACTTTTAAAGGAAACTTTAAAGGAAGAGAATACTAAATCGCCCGCCTTAATAAATAGAATAGCGTATCCTTATAACTATTTATTAACTATAATAAAGATAAGACCCTAACGGAGTGCCTAAACGCTATAATATCGAGACTAAGAGAACTATAATATAGCTTAGATAAGAACCTTTATAGAGATAGCTTTATCTACTAAAAGATAATTACTACTTATAAGTCTATACCTACCTGCGAGATCGTCTGTCGAAAACTACCGGATACTATACAAAACCTTATCTAAGACCTCCGATTATTAACAGCCTTACAAAACCGCCGCAGCGTCTTATCGCTAAGCGAAACAATATATATAGATCGTCGCTACTAAAACCGCGAATCTAGCAGTCGTAGCTAATCAAGATATCTAAGCAAGCTGAGATACAACTCTAATAATTCCAGCAATTCGACGAATAAAAAGCGATACTTTATCTGTAAAAAGGAAGGATACTAGTTAACTAATCACCCTAAGGAAGAACGCTAACGTAGCTTTAAGCAATACCTTACCGACGTTAAAGGCGAAAAAGAAGAAGATAGCGAAGGCAGTGCTATTAAAGATACTGCTAACGACCCAGCTAATTAAGATAACGATAAATCTTTCCTAATATCTATAGGTGCTATTAACGGCAAGGCTGTATACTAAAAGCTAGCTAATCAGGCGACTTTATATACCGTTACGAAGGCACTATCCATCTAGGATAATATTAATATCTAGGGAGAAGTACCTCACCGCCCCGCTAAAAGATACGGCGACAGCTACTTCTACGGCCTTATAATCGATACAGGCGCTGCCTATAACTCCTTAGCAGGCTATAATTAATATCTAGCACTGCGGCGTAAGTAAGACGTTAATATTAACACCGATAAGGCTAGTAGCGCTAGATTTAAATTCGGTATTAGCGAAGCCTTATTAAAAGGCACCGTTACCGTTACTTTACTAATTAGTGTTATCGAATTCTATATTATCGACGCCGATACACTATTCCTTCTCTGCCTGCGAGACCTTAACTAGGCAGGTTTTTATTTTAATAACCTTACTAATTACTTAGTTAGCGGTAATAGATAAGTTCCTATCATAAGGCTATATAGTTACCCATTCCTCACTTAGGGGACCTCGTTGTCACACGCCTACATTAACACCTATACCAACGACAACGGTATTGCAAGCAGCTAATTATCGGAGGAAGACCTCAGACGCCTATACCGCCGCTTCGGCCACCTATTAATAATACGCCTAGCACGCTTGCTAAAGCGCTTTAGCTACCGTTTCGACTAGGACGCTATTAATTAACTAGGTAAGTTCTACTTGACTTGCTAAAAATATAGAAGATCGCTAGGAAGGTTTAAATTCACTATTAAAAACAACCTATAATTTAATTACTCGGTGATAATTAATATTATATATCTTAATAGCCCTACGGCCCTAGTCCTATATATAGTCGATAAGGCTATACGCTTCCAAACCGCCCGCTTTCTAAAAGATATTTTAGCAGAAACGGTATAGGATATACTAAGGGCCTACTAGATTAATACTTATATTAGACTACTAGATATACTAGTCTATAACGCTAGCAAGTAATTTATTAGCACCGAATTCGCCTCTAAGGTAAAAGGGATAGCGATTGAATTAAAATACGTCCCTATTAAAGTATACTACTTAATTAGTTTAGTTGAACGCTACTACGCACCTCTTAGGCGTGCTTATAATATTATCTGAGAAGACCTACTACTACTAGGTAAGTAATTCGTCTTATAAATCGCTATTAAGGTAATTAATAATATAGCTAGACCTAATAGGCTGACTCCTACGCTACTTCTATTTAGTACGTTTCTAAAGCTTACTAAATTAGACCCTATATACCTATTAATTACGGAGAGAGGTAAGGCTATTAAACGCGTAATAAAAGAAGCGTTAGAATTATTAGCTAAAAGAGACGTTACTGAAGCCTTACGCTACCGTAATAGTCTATAAAGCGACGCAATTCTAGACACTCCTATTAGCAGCAACGTCTTAGTATAGCGAAAAGGTAAAGGATAGAAAAGGCCCTACTAACTGCTCGCTATAGATAACTAAGCCTATATAGTTAAACTTAGTAGCGGCCCTACGACCTTTTAGATTATATTAGTTAAGCCTTACTTAGTCGAATTAACTAATAAAGCGCCTCCTATAACTTAAGTAGACCTACCTACTAAAGAAGCTACCGCTATACGCTAGAATCCGTAGCGATAAGCGGACCTACTAACCGAAGAAGTTACTACTACGCGCTAGAATCCGTAGCGATAGTAATACCTACCTGCCTGCTACGCCTACCTTACTAATAAGGAGTAATTAGATATTAAGCTATTAATAAAGCTCCGGTCGGAAGGCGCTATTCGCTTACTAAATAGCCTATTTATTAACTCCCGCTGAAAAGAAATCGACGGCCTTATTGCTAAAGGAGTCTTTAAGGTTATTAGTAAGTATAATATACCGCTAAATACCCGTATCTTTAGCTGCTGATTCGTCGATAATATTAAGTAGGATAGTACTATACTATTCGAAAAGTCTAGACTAGTCGTCTAAGCCTATAATAATAAAGGTAAGAAGGAGGTACTAACGTAGTTACTAATAATTTAACGCGCTAGCTAACGCCTTATCGTTTACCTTACCGTAATTCTACTACGAGACCTCTGTGTACGCGATATCTTATAAGCTTATATATAGTCGACTTTAGTACTAAGCCGCCTAGTCTATATAAAACCGCCGTAAGGCACTAACCTAGGAGATAATATACTAAAAGTGGTCCGCCTACTATATAGCGTCCTAGAGGTAGGGACGTATTAGTTTAGGACCTACTATAACTACTATACTAAGAAGCTAGGCCTCACCGTCTCCTTATTCGATCCCTGCTTGATATTCTCTAAGCAGGTAATTGTTAGCCTATAAACTAACGACTCCCTATTTTGCGGAACAGCTGAATACTCGGAGCTGGAAGAGTAAGTACGCCTTAATATAGGCTTCCCAGCAAAGCTAATTAAGAAGCTGAATAAAGAAAAAGACCTCTGATTTAATAGCACTACTATTTCCAATAAAACTTTTTCCGGTAATAGCGATATTCTGAAGCTCTCGTAGCAACGGCAATATAGTAAGATTAATACGATCAATACCGCCACCGCCAGCGATATTAAATCGCAATATATTAAGGAAAGGGCTTGAGGCGCCTATATAGCCTCTATATATTAACTAGAGATGGCCTTTGCCCTGTCTAGAGCAGCCCAAATTACTCAGCCAGCGAAAGAAGACGCTGATTGGTTAAATAAATGGCTGAATTAGCAAAAGGAGAACCACCGCTGAGGCCTGCAATTTATTAAGCTTGCTCTAGAGAAGCTGAAACTACTAGTCTTTATCGATACCGCCTTCGCTAATAACGCTAACTAACGCTGACCTTAGCTCCTAGATTAGGTACGTTATCGTCCTTGCTAACGAGCAATAGCTTAATAAATCGACTATTAATATTAGCGGTAATATTATCCACTAGAGTAGCACTAAATATAAGAGAGTTATAAAATCGGTACTAGCTTCAGAGCTATATATAATAGTAGTAGGGTTTAATATTACTACTACCCTATAATCTACTATTAAGGGTATTACTTAGGCGAAGATACTACTAATTCTATATACTAACTCCTACTCCCTATACGACTGTATTATACGCCTTAGTACTACCGCTAAGAAACGCCTAATAATTAATATAATAGGACTGCGGCAGTCCTATAAGAGAAGGGAAATTAATAAGGTGCGGTAGATTAATAGTAATTATAACCTAGTAGACGCTATAACTAAGGAGCGCTACTACTAGGCGTTAAAGTAATTAGTAGATAGTAACGCTATTAAGTTAAAGATAAACGCTTAGGTAGAAAGAGAAGCTATTATCTAACTAATTAGATTATAACGTTACTTAGCCTTATAGGCCCGTTTCTATACTAGCTAATTACTAGATTTAGCGTTAATTAGCACTATTTTTTCGACTTTCTAAAACTTTTACTAGTATCGGAATAATATTACTCCGCTCCGTAATAAGCGGCTTAGCGCTAACTCCTAGATAAAATACTATAGCTTAGCTAGCTAGATTTAATCAATCCCTAGTTTACTAAGCCTAATAGACACCCTGCTAATCAGGTTGTCCGGGGTAGGTAATAGGGGATTAAGTAACCTTACTAATCGGTATAACCTAGTAGTAATAGGTTCTACCGACACTAGCTTTAGTACGTCTGTAGGCTATTTAGGGAAGGTTAGTTAGTCTATTAGCCTTACTATATATATATAGACGGAGGTCTTATCCTTAGGTATAAAGACGCTACGGTTATAAAGTAGATTCCTAAGGACCTATATTAGGGCTTTATTTACCCTCTTAAATAAGGCCTCGTCCTAATTATTAAAGTCTTAGATAAAGGTTAGCTATAGATCTTATCCTTCCTCTTCTAAGGTTTAGTAGAAATTCGTTATATACTTAACGAATAGTCCTAGGCCGTTAGCTGAGGTCTTTTTAGGGTTATTAAGGACGACTCCTATTAATATAACTATCGCCTCCTATAGCTCTTCAGTAGCTGGTTGCGTTATTATAGGGTTAGGCGTTGTAGTTGAGGCTTAGTGTTACAGGTGAGGTTTGGTGTTGAAGTTGAAATTTTCATTCGTACCTTGCTGATCTGAGGTCGATAACTGATTAGTATCGGTAGAACCTATTGCTGCTAGGTTATACCGATTAGTAAGGTTACTTGATCCCCTATTACCTGCCCCAGACAACCTGATTCGCAGGGTGTCTATTAGGCTTGGTAAACTAGGGATTATCTTGAATCTAGCTAGCTAAGCTATGGTGTTTTATCTAGGAGTTGGCGCCAAGCCGCTAGTTGCGGAGCGGAGCGACGTTATTCCGACACTATCTTTGTGGACTGCGGTAGCAGACTTAAACATATTTCGAACGATGCGAAGCTTGATTGACACTGATTCGTTGTAAAAGACCTTGCTTTTCTCCTCGGGTTCGAGCCTCAAACTCCACCAGTGTAGGCCTGCCCTCAATTCAACATCCGTATTGAGCTTTCAGCATCATTTGGCTCATCGATAGAAATTGTCTCTCCAATAGAATTCAGGCTGGATGCCAGAGACTTAGTACCGTAGTGATGGAGGCCACGCTCCCAATTCCGGATATTTACCTCATCTTTGCCAGCCAGGGTGGCAATTAGTATTTTCGGCATTCGACTTATAGTAGCTAAAATGCAAATAGTGTCTTGATCTAAAGTTCGTCTACAGCAATAGGTGGCACAGTAAAGCCGATGTGCTAGCCTTCCTCTATCTGTTCCAGATGTTTGACAAGCGGCGCACGACCAAAGACGAAGCCAAGCCGAAGGATAGGAGATTTTAGATGTTCGTGAGATGATTGGCAAAGTCTGTTAGTCTGGAGTTACAACTCGCTTGTAATTCTGTCTTTCACCTGATCTCACTCGTAAGTGGTTGACCGACCACGAATGATGACCCATGCATCCACGGCGTCTTAATTTCTGGCTTCGGCTCCTCTGAAACTTGTAAGGTGAGTACCACAATTCAACGTGCTCGAAATGTTTCCGCAATTTGTTCTGCCCACTCTACACGGCTTACACTGATGACGGTTTCTTGAATAGTCGGACTCAGCAATTAAGTAACAGTCTCTTCACATTTACTGCCACGTGCAATATTGCTTCATTTCCTATCTTGCTTGTTTATCCGACTTCCTGTGTTCTCCGAGTTGTGTGCTAACGTTCTTCTTTCTCACTCACAGCCGTAGCCTTGTGGGCGATCCCGCCTACTCTCGCTTTTCGCTATCTCAGCTTCCCTTCTGTATTGAACAGATATCGTGTGAAGATTTCATTATCCTCATTAAGCTCCTTAAGTTCGGTTCGTACGCAATATCATATTCAGCGGAATTTTCATTAAGAAGTGATCTTACACTGGACACTGATATATATCGCGGTAATAAGACGCCGTCTCCGGTTCCTTGATGCCACGTTATCCATTTCTTGGACTCGACGGAGCGAGGCAAGGCTGACCTGAGTTTCCCGCCACATACGACGGTGATAATTGGGATGTTAGCGTGGATATCAAAGTGCCGAAGAGATTGTACTCTACACGTGTCTCGTCGTTCGATAGGCTTGCAAGGAAGACTGGCATCCATCTCTCACGGCTCCGGTCTAATTATCGATCCGGCTTTGTTCTTAAAGGGATCTATCTCTTCGATATCGTCATCATTGTAAATATTCACAACCTTGAAAATTGACTTGAGACTTAGCGACAATGTACAATAATCTCCCGATCGTTACGGAATTGAATTAATCGATTGATGAATGCTGAGACCGATGTCAAAGTGTACACTTCTATAACGGTGAAGTAGATTATGGCAGAAGCCATCGCAGATACTGTATCAGTGAGTAGGTCTGTGACAAAAGAGCTGTGCGCTATGTTATGTTCGGTTTTGTACGACTTGTGGCCACGCAGATCCTGGAAAGAAACCCGAGGAGTGGAATCGAGGTCTCGAATCTACTTTCTGGCATTTCGATACGGCTGAAAGTCGACGAGCCGTTATTGAGATCGGAAAAGTCGGATGAGACTGTAGACCTTTGTCAAAAGAACGGAAATTGCTGTGCTAGCAGTAGTAATAAGTAGTCCACGATCAAAAGCACCTCTCCACTTCGCTCACTTTTTTTGCCTCTGTCGCTGCGCTGACTGTCTTCGTAGTCAGCATTCGACCCTCTCGAGCTGATGAAAACGATTGTCATATGGGGCCAAATCTGGGCCACGGTGACTTGTAACTTTGGCGATCCAATTCCTGACCTCGTTCTGATCATCGGTCATTGCTGGTAGATGGAGGTCCATATCTATCAGCTTTGAATGCGCTGATTCACCAGCTTTCCATTGCGATCGTTCAAGATCATCAAAACCCCGCGGCTTAGGTAACCACTTTTGAAGCAGCCTCCGCACCGTTGTTAGCGACGAACTCCGCGTCGGCGCAGGTGAAATACACTACCGCCTTGGCGCGATATACACGTTCCTTCTAAATAGGAGGTTTCAGCGGTATTTAATACCAGTCAGGACGACTTATAATAGCTTTTGCGGTGAACGTAGCCTTGCGGTTGGTCCTCACACTTATCAGACGGCGTCGCTTCTTCAGTAGCAGGGCTACGGTCCCTTCGTCGAAATTCTTTGAGAAGAAGTCCTTCACGGCCTTAAGCTCCTCCACAAGGGGCTCCGCAGGGAGGATAGCCGGCTCTTTAGCCCTACGGCCACTGATAGGGGTCTAACCAGATATGTTAATACTGAAAAGGTAAGGGTAAAAGGTTAATAGCGGTGAAGAAGACGGAAATAAACTAAAACAGGGGTGATCTCAGGACTTTCGAGGGCAAGCGGACGATGTTGGGAGGGGAGTAGCGCCGAGCGGCGTAAGAAGCGGGGGAACAGGGAAGAAGCTATAGTAGAGAATACTGCGATCTACTAAATACCACTGTTAGTATAGCCCTACTTCTTGCACATAACTATCCAACGCTAAACCCGGCCGTTCAAATCCTTCGGTAATGGCCTTGGGACACGCGATCTTAGATCTTGTGCAAGACCCCGTTGTCACTAGATTTCCGTATTGAAGTATGGACCTTTGAATTGCAGAGGCGGATGCTTGTGTAATTTTTCGAACGACGAAGCATTTTCAGCGCTTTTCAAGAGAAACAATACTCACAAGAATTGAAGCTCACGATTAAACAACTGTGAACGGGTCAGGAACTGGTCTTTCTTACTAAGAAAGGATAATCATCCAAGCTCTTGATGTCGGTATTGTATTGCAGTGGAATCCAAAATCTATGGACGCACTCTCTGATAATGTTGGCTGTCACTGAGTTACGTGTCATTGAGATCAGTGGTAGTGGCTATGATTGCTGTGTATTCCATCTGATGGACATATTGGAACCTACAGGACGGATTGTATTGCTCTTTGGTGAGACCGGCAGACTCACTAGGCAGGGTAGAGCACTTGGCGACTTCGAACTTCTCGGAGGCTGCGTATCTGTCTGCTTTGGTGATCGCCCAGTCGCTATCCTGTCAGCAAGGAAGAAAGCATCCAGATACTGCACACCTGGCCCCAGGACGTTTCTCTGGAGATGGCTGATTCGAGCGTTGGAAGCAGTGTGTACCTATTCGGCCTACATAATACTGCTTCATCAGCCATCTTTCGTGCCTAAAGACTTTTGTCAGTTGTTTTGACTGTGAATTGGCTCGATAAGACAAAGATCTCTACGTCACTCCCATTGGGCCATTCGTAGGACTCGCTACCGTGACCTTGCTCAGACTTTGTGTGAAAATGAGGACTAACTGGTACTGCTCCTTCCTGATCAGGTCCCAAGTACCGTACGAGTCAAGCTTGAGAGCATCAAGCTACCCTAACGAGAGCGTGAAAGGGACAAACCTATCGTCATCCTTTTTCATCGGCTCCACGCTCGCAACCTGTATCGATCCTGCCTCCTCCTGGAAGAAATCAGTCGATATGTATGGAGGACATAGGTGTGGGGTATACGCTACGTGAGCTGTACTGAGGAGGGTAGAACAATGGAAAAATAAGAGCTCGATTTGACTCCGCACGACACTCAGTGCTGGCCAGTTGCTAGACATAGCTGGAGTCAAGCCTTTATCTTTGCGCCATTGAGTGATATGCTCCAGCAAATCCGTGATGCGCTCATCCAAGAGTTTGGCTTGGGCCGCTCGAGGCGCGCCCTTGGCCTCGGCGACAACGGCATTGACGTCCTAGCCAGACTCCTTCGGGATCTTGGACGACAGCGACGCTCTAGCAGTACGATGATGAGTATTCATGCCTTGACACAACGTCTCGCGCCCTAGTGGTTTTAGTGGCCACGTTCGCATAGTGGTGCAGAATGCCGCTGGCAGTCCTTGCTCGCACGAAAAGATGACATCCTTGTACTCTCGTGCTGAGCTCGTGAACTGAGACTCGGAAGCCGGTGAGCAGTGACCTACGTCTCGTTCCTCTGTGTCGGTAGAACCTAGCTGCTAGGTTGTACCGATTAGTAGGCTTGATCCCCTATTACCTACCCCAGACAACCTGATTCGCAGGGTGTCTATTGGGCTTGGTAAACTGGGGATTGATTCAATCTAGCTAGCTAAGCTATAGTATTTTATCTAGGAGTTAGCGCTAAGCCGCTTATTACGGAGCGGAGTAATATTATTCCGATACTAGTAAAAGTTTTAGAAAGTTGAAAAAATAGTACTAATCGACGCTAAATCTAGTAATTAGCTAATATAGAAACGGGCTTATAAGGCTAAGTAACGTTATAATCTAATTAGTTAGATAATAGCTTCTCTTTCTACCTAAGTATTTATCTTTAACTTAATAGTATTACTATCTACTAATTACTTTAATACTTAGTAGTAGCGCTCCTTAGTTATAGTATCTACTAAGTTATAATTACTATTAATCTACTATACCTTATTAATCTCCCTCCTCTTATAGGACTGCCGTAGCCCTATTATATTAATTATTAGTTATTTCTTAGCGGTAGTACTAAGGCGTATAATACAGTCGTATAAGGAGTAAGAGTTAGTATATAGAATTAGTAGTATCTTCGCCTAAGTAATACCCTTAATAGTAGATTATAGGGTAGTAGTAATATTAAACCCTACTACTATTATATATAGCTCTAAAGCTAGTACTAATCTTATAACTCTCTTATATTTAGTACTACTCTAGTAGATAATATTACCGCTAATATTAATAGTCGATTCACCTAGCTATTACTCGTTAGTAAGGATAATAACGTACCTAATCTAAGAGCTAAGGTTAGCGTTATTAGCGAAGGCCGTATTAACAAAGACTAGTAGTTTTAGCTTCTTTAGAGCAAGCTTAACGAATTATAGACCTTAGCGGTAGTTCTCCTTTTACTAATTCAACTATTTATTTAACTAATTAGCGTCTTCTTTTACTAGCTGAGTAATTTAGGCTACCCTAGATAGTATAAAAGCTATCTCTAGTTAACTTATAAAGGCTATATAGGCACCGCGGGCTCTTTCCTTAATATATTACGATTTAATATTACTAGCGGTGGCGGTATTAATTGTATTGATTTTATTATATTACCGTTACTGCGAGAGTTTTAGAATATCGCCGTTAGTAGAGATAGTAGTACTATTAAATTAGAGGTCTTTTTCTTTATCCAGCTTCTTAATTAGCTTTGCTAGGAAGCCTATATTAAGGCGTGCTTACTCTTCTAGCTCTAAGTATTCGGCTGTTCCGTAAAATAGTAAGTTATTAGTCTAGAGGCCAATAATTGCCTGCTTAGAGAATATTAAGTAGGGATTAAATAAGGAGATAGTAAGGCCTAGCTTACTAGTATAGTAGTTATAGTAGGTCCTAAACTAATACGTCCCTACCTCTAGGACGCTATATAGCGGGCGGACTACTTTTAGTATATTATCTCCTAGGTTAGTACCTTACGGCGGTTTTATATAGACTAGGCGGCTTAGTACTAAAGTCGACTATATATAAGCTTATAAGATATCGCGTACGTAGAGGTCTCGTAGTAGAATTATGGTAAGGTAGATAATAAGGTATTAGCTAGCGCGTTAAATTATTAGTAACTACGTTAGTACCTCCTTCTTACCTTTATTATTATAGGCTTAGACGACTAGTCTAGACTTTTCGAATAGTATAGTACTATCCTACTTAATATTATCGACGAATTAGCAGCTAAAGATACGGGTATTTAACGGTATATTATACTTACTAATAACTTTAAAGACTCCTTTAGTAATAAGGCCGTCGATTTCTTTTTAGCGGGAGTTAATAAATAGGCTATTTAGTAAGCGAATAGCGCCTTCTAATTAGAGCTTTATTAATAGCTTAATATCTAATTACTCCTTATTAGTAAGGTGGGCGTAGCGGGTAGGTAGGTATTACTATTACTATAGATTCTAGCGCGTAGTAGTAACTTCTTTAGTCGGTAGGTCCGCTTAAGGTATAGGAGGTATTTTATTAGTTAATTTAACTAAGTAAGGCTTAACTAATATAATTCGAAAGGTTATAGGGCCGCTACTAAGTTTAACTATATAGGCCTAATCGTCTATAGCGAGTAATTAGTAGGGACCTTTCTATCCTTTACCTTTTTACTAGACTAGAACGTTACTGCTAATAGGAGTATCTAGAATAGCGTCGTTTTATAGACCGTTACGGTAGCGTAAGGCTTTAGTAATATCTCTTCTTACTAATAATTCTAACGCTTCTTTTATTACGCGTTTAATAGCCTTACCTCTCTCCGTAATTAATAGGTATATAGGGTCTAATTTAGTAAGCTTTAGAAATATACTAAATAGAAGTAGCGTAGGAGTTAGCCTATTAGGTCTAGCTATATTATTAATTGCCTTAATAGCAATTTATAAGACGAATTACTTACCTAGTAGTAGTAGGTCTTCTTAGATAATATTATACGCACGCCTAAGAGGTGCGTAGTAGTATTTAACTAGACTAATTAAGTAGTATACTTTAATAGAGACGTAATTTAATTCAATTATTATCCCTCTTACCTTAGAGGCGAATTCGGTACTAATGAATTACTTGCTAGCGTCGTAGACTAGTATATCTGGTAGTCTAATATAAGTATCGATCTAGTAGGCCCTTAGCGTATCCTAGACCGTCTCCGCTAAAATATCCTTTAGAAAGCGGGCGGTTTAGAAGCGTATAGCCTCGTTAACTATATATAGGACTAGGGCGGTAGGGCTATCTAGATATATAATATTAATTATCACTGAATAATTAAATTATAGGTCGTTTTTAATAGTGAATTTAAACCTTCCTAGTAATCTTCCGTATTTCTAGTAAGTTAAGTAGAACTTACCTAGTTAATAAATAGCTTCCTAGTCGAAGTAGTAGCTAAATCATTTTAGTAAGCGTACTAGGCGTGTTATCGATAGGTACCTAAAGCGGCGGTATAGGCGTCTAAGGTCTTACTCTAATAATTAGCTACTTGCAATATCGCTATCGTTAGTATAGGTGTTAATATAATAGGCGTTTAACAGCGAGGTTCCCTAAGTAAGGAATAGGTAACTATATAGTTTTATAATAGGGACTTATCTATTACCGCTAACTAGGTAATTGGTAAGGTTATTAAAATAAAAACCTACCTAGTTGAGGTCTCGCAGGCAGAGAAGGAATAGTATATCAGCGTCGATAATATAGAATTCGATAACACTAATTAGTAATTAGACGGTAATAGTACCTTAGGATAAGGCTTCGCTAATACCGAACTTAAATCTAGCGGTACTAGCCTTATCGGCGTTAATATTAATATCTTGCTCGCGCCGTAGTGCTAGGTATTAATTATAGCCTACTAAGGAGTTATAGGTAGCGCCGGTGTTAATTATAAGGCCGTAGAAGTAGCTATTGCCGTATCTTTTTACGGGGCGGCGAGGTACTTCTCCCTAGATATTAATATTAATATTATCCTAGATAGATAGTGCCTTTATAACGGTATATAAAGTCGCCTAATTAGCTAGCTTTTAGTATACAGCCTTGCTATTAATTATACCTATTAATATTAGAAACACCTTACTATTACCTTAGTTAGGTAGGTTGATAGGTTAGTCTTTAGTAGTATTCTCCTCCTCAGTAGTACTACCTTCGCTATCGCCTTCCCTTTCGCCCTTAACGTCGGTGAGGTATTACCTAAGGTGGCGTTAACGTTCTTCTTTAGGGTAGTTAGTTAACTAGTAGCCTTCCTTCTTACAGACGAAGTATCGCTTTTTATTCGTTAAATTACTAGAGTTATATCTTAGCTTACTTAGATATCTAGATCTACTACGGCTACTAGATTAGCGGTTATAACTGCGACTGCTAGATTCGCGGTTTCGGTAGCGGCGGTTAGTATATATTATTTTACTTAGCGATAAGACGCTATAGCGGTCTTATAAGGCTATAGATAATTAGAGGTCTTAGATAAGGTTTTATATAGTATCTAGTAGCTTTTAGCAGACGATCTTATAGGTAGGTATAGACTTATAAGTAGTAATTATCTTCTAGTAGATAAAGCTATCCCTATAAAGGTTCTTATCTAAGCTATATTATAGTTCTCTTAGTCTTAATATTATAGTATCTAAGTACTCCGTTAGGGTCTTATCTTTATTATAGTTAATAAATAGTTATAAGGATACGCTATTCTATTTATTAAGGCAGGCGATTTAGTATTCTCTTCCTTTAAAGTTTCCTTTAAAGGTAAGCCGTAGCGAGTCTAAGTTTATTACTAAAAAGGAAGATTAGTTATTAAAGTAGAAATTAAGTATATCGCTAGTTAGTATATACTAAAACGCTATATATAGCTTAGTTGACGGTATCCCTATATTAGAGGCGGTAGTTAAGAAGATCTTTAGCTTATAGTTAAAGGAGTTATTCCTTCCGTTATATTTTATCTCGTCGGTATAGAGCTTAGTTAATATAGTAAGCTCTTAAGAAAGGTTTTACTCCTAGTAATTAGTAATAGCGTTAGAGATCTTAAAACTATTAATTAGGGCTGTTTAGAAGGGTGTTATATCAAATAACGTACTAGTCCTAGTTAATATCTTAATCTTAGCTAGGGTAGGCGTGCTAGGTATATTAGAGATATTTCCTAAGGTAGGCGTACTAGGTATATTAGAGTTACTAGTAGAGTCGACGTTAGACTTCTTCTTTACTAGCTTTAGTACGTTTATAGGCTATTTAGACTACGGTTAAGTTGCTAGCTTAGCTAGTTACTTATAGATATAGGTCCTATCCTTAAGAATATAGACGTTATAATTAAGTAGTAGGTCCCTAAGGCTTCGTAGCGATTCTTTATATACCTTCTTAAATAAGGCTTCGTCCTAATCGCCGAAGTCTTTTATAAAGCTGATATATTAATCGTATCCTTCTTCCTTACGGTTTTAGTAGCAACTTATTATTCTATTAATAAATATATCTAGGGCGGTGGCTAACGACTTTTTAGGGTCCTTAAGGACGATTCCTAATAGTATTATTATTCCCTCGTCCTCTTTAATAGCTGGTTGCGTTATTATAAGGTTAGGCGTTATAGCTAAGGCTTAGTATTACAGGTAGGGTTGCTATAGTTGAAATTCGGTATTAAAGTTAAAATTTTCTTTCTATACCTTGCTAATCTAAGGTCGATAACTGATTAGTATCGGTAGAACCTAGCTGCTAGGTTATACTGATTAGTAGGCTTAATCCCCTATTACCTGCCCCGGACAACCTGATTCGCAGGGTGTCTATTAGGCTTGGTAAACTAGGGATTGATTCAATCTAGCTAGCTAAGCTATGGTGTTTTATCTAGGAGTTGGCGCTAAGCCGCTTATTGCGGAGCGGAGTAATATTATTCCGACACTCTGAAATCCCCACAAGCCGCATCTGAAACTTTTCAGGGCCGGAAAAGCAGTCGACTTACGAATTGGGGACATGTACGAAGTCTTTGGTAAGCGTAACATTCCTTTCTTGATTTCCGTTCAAAATTCTATGCATACACTTCCAGAGAAAGGGAGAGTGCCATTGTCGATAGCTGCGAGCCTTACACTGAGTTCTGTTTCCCGCGTACATCTTGACACGAGCAGTAGATACTTTTGGTACTGTCGTATCGATCAACCGATTCCGAGTCAAGTCAGAAGTTCCGATTTCGCTGAATTGCATATTTGGTAAACATAGTAAAGAGATCTAAGTCGCGGCAAGTAATTTGCGTGGCGAAACATTGCCTTTGTCCAAAAAAGAACATGGTACAAAATTATGTGCTGTTTATCTCATCGTTTGCCAGAGCTGGCGATCCGTCAGTTTTGTTGAGCCAACTTCTCTTGAAGCCAATCTACCTAAGCGTTTTGAGAATAATGTACCTCTCCTATAGCACGAGTCAGGGGTCTCCGAAGCTCAAAAGTCTTCCTATATGAGAACATAGCCTGCATCAGTGATAACCCTAATGACTTAAAAACTTGCTAATAGGTGATCATGTTTCTAGTGACTTTGTCCGGCTGTGGTGAGCCAAGAGTTAGAGTGAATAACCTGTCGGGTTCACATTTCCTCATTGTTGTTATTGCATGATAATCTTCCTCATTGACTGTTGGAAGTCTTCGAGGATTGTATCTAGGTCGTGGTAGACAACTTGAATATCCTTTATCTGTGTGTGGAGGATAGACCATTCGTTATTGTTGATATCATTAGATGCCTTTTTGTTCGGGATGGTACCTGTACGAAGAAGGTTGTGGATATTTTCTACGCGGGCCATTCGCTTGTCGGATTTTACGACGCTTGTTATCTTCACGAGGGTCTCGTTAGAGCCTTCGAGTTGCCCTAGTAGTTGGTCTGCGAATTTGTTTGATGTTCATAAGTAAGTGGAGTATCAGCATCACTCAATTTGTGGTCCAAGCGTCGACTGGTCCCATTTTTGACGCACATTGGGATAATTGGCCGGAGTGCCTAATGCAATGCAGTGCATGATAATATCCACTGCTGGTAGGAACGACTAGAAAACGGAAGACTGTTCTCTTAATCGGCCCCCGTGAAGACGCCCAGTCTCAGCCTCCTCTTTCTTTTCGTCCTTTCCTTCCTCATCATTCTCCTCCTCATGCCTCTTGTACCCTGTCGGAATAATATTACTCCGCTCCGCAATAAGCGGCTTGGCGCCCGCTCCTAGATAAAACACCATAGCTTAGCTAGCTAGATTTAAGACAATCCCTAGTTTACCAAGCCTAATAGATACCCTGCTAATCAGGTTATCCGGGGCAGGTAATAGGGGATTAAGCTACCTACTAATCAGTAGAACTCAGCAAGAGGATCTACCAACACTAATTAGTTATCGACCTTAGATCAGCAAGGTACGAATAAAAATTTTAACTATAACTAAGAACCTCACCTATAATAAAAAGCCCTAGCTATAACGCCTACCCTTATAATAACGTAACCGACTATAGAAGAGGACGGCGGGATAATAATATCAGTAGGAATTATCCTTAACAACCCTAAAAAGTCGATAAAGGATACCTTAATAGTATATATTATCTAAGTAATAAGCTCCTACTAAAGCTACGAAGAAGAAGGACATAATCTATAGATCAACTTCCTTAAAGACTTTAGTAATTAGGACGAAGCTTTATTTAATAAGGTAGAGAAATATATACTATAAAGCCTTAGGGAGCTACTTTTTAACCGTAGCGTTTTTATACCTAAGGACGGAACTTACGTCTATAAGTACTTAGTAAGGCTAGTAGTCTAACTATAGTCTAAATAGCCCGCAGACGTACTAAAGCTAGTAAAGAAGAAGTCTAACGTCGACTCTACCAGTAACTCTAACACGCCTAGTACGCCTAGCACGCCTACCCTAGGTGAAAATTTTAATACGCCTACCTCAGGTAACTCTAATATACCTAGTATACCTACCTTATTTAAAATCGAAATACTAACTAGGACTGCCCTAATTAATAGCGTTAAGATCTATAATACTATCGCTAATTACTAGGAGTAAGGCCTTTCCTAAAAGCTTACCGTATTAACTAAGCTCTATATAGAAGAGATAAAGTATAATAGAAGAAGTAACTCCTTTAACTATAAGTTAAATATATTCTTAGCTATCGCTTCTAATACTAAGATACTATTAACTAAGCTTTATATAGCCCTTTAGTATATACTTAGTAGTAATATACTTAATTTCTACTTTAGTAACTAGTCTTCCTTTTTAGTAATAAACCTAGACTTACTATAACTTACCTTTAAAGGAAACTTCGAAGGAAGAGAATACTAAATCGCCCGCCTTAATAAATAGAATAGCGTATCCTTATAACTATTTATTAACTATAATAAAGATAAGACCCTAACGGAGTACCTAGATACTATAATATTAAAACTAAGAGAGCTATAATATAGCCTAGACGAGAGTCTTTATAGGGATAGCTTTATCTACTAGAAGATAATTACTACTTATAAGTCTATACCTATCTATAAGATTATCTACTAAAAACTACTAGATACTATATAAAGCTTTATTTAAAACCTCTAATTATCTATAGCCTTATAAGACCGTCGTAGCCTTATATTACTAAGTAAAATAATATATACTAACCGCCGCTACTAAAACCGTAAATCTAGTAGTTATAGCTAATTAAGATATCTAAGTAAGCTAAGATATAACTCTAATAATTCTAGTAATTTAATAAATAAAAAGCGATACTTTATCTATAAGAAGGAAGGATACTAGTTAACTAATTACCCTAAGGAAGAATACTAACGCAGCTTTAAGTAATACCTTACTAATATTAAAGGCGAAAAAGAAAAAGATAGCGAAGGTAGTACTATTAAAGATACTACTAATAATCTAGCTAATTAAAATAATAATAAATCTTTCCTAATATCTATAGGCGCTATTAACGGTAAGGCTGTATACTAAAAGCTAGCTAATTAGGCGACTTTATATACCGTTACTAAGGCGCTATCTATCTAGGATAATATTAATATTAATATTTAAGGAGAAGTAACTTACCGCCCCGTAAAAAGATACGGCGATAGCTACTTCTACGGCCTTATAATTAATACTAGCGCTACCTATAACTCGTTAGTAGGATATAGCTAATACTTAGTACTACGGCGTAAGTAAAACGTTAATATTAATACTAATAAGGCTAGTAGCGCTAGATTTAAATTCGGTATTAGCGAAGCCTTATTAAAAGGTACCGTTACTATTACTTTACTAATTAGCGTTATTAAATTCTATATTATCGACGCTAATACGCTATTCCTTCTCTACCTATAAGACCTTAACTAGGTAGGTTTTTATTTTAATAATCTAACTAACTACCTAGTTAGCGGTAATAGGTAAGTCCCTATTATAAGGCTATATAGTTACCTATTCCTTATATAGGGATCGTCGCTATCCTACGCCTATATTAACACCTATACTAATAACGGTGTTATAAGTAGCTAATTAATAGAGTAGGACCTTAAACGCCTATACCGCCGCTTTAGCTATCTATTAATAACACGCCTAGTACGCTTATTAAAATAATCTAGCTACTACTTTAACTAAGAAGCTATTTATTAACTAGGTAAGTTCTACTTAACTTACTAGAAATATAGAAGATTACTAGGAAGGTTTAAATTTACTATTAAAAACGACCTATAATTTAATTATTTAGTAATAATTAATATTATATATCTTAATAGCCCTGCGGTTCTAGTCCTATATACTATCGACGAGGCTACGCGTTTCTAAACCGCCCGCTTTCTTAAGGATATTTTAGCGGAGACGGTCTAGGATACCCTATAAGCCTGCTAGATTAATACCTATATTAGACTACCGGACCTACTAGTCTATAACGCTAGTAAGTAATTTATTAGCACCGAATTCGCCTCTAAGGTAAAAGGGATAGTAATTAAATTAAAATACGTCCTAGTTAAAGTATACTACTTAATTAGTTTAGTTAAACGCTACTATATACCTCTTAGGCGTGCTTATAATATTATCTAAGAAGACCTACTATTACTAGGTAAGTAATTCGTCTTATAAATTACTATTAAGGTAATTAACGATACCGCTAGACCTAATAGACTAATACCTATACTACTTCTATTTAGTATATTTCTAAAGCTTACTAAATTAGACCCTATACACCTATTAATTACGGAACGAGGTAAGGCTATTAAACGCGTAATAAAAGAAGCGTTAGAATTATTAGTAAGAAGAGACGTTACTAAAGCTTTACGCTATCGTAATAGTCTATAAAGCGACTCTATACTAGACGCTCCTATTAGCAGTAACGTCCTAGTCTAGCGAAAAGGTAAGGGATAGAAAGGGCCCTACTAATTACTCGCTATAGATAACTAAGCCTATACGGTTAAACTTAGTAGCAGCCCTATAACCTTTCGAATTATATTAGTTAAGCCTTACTTAGTCGAATTAACTAATAAAACGCCTCCTATAACTTAAGTAGACCTGCCTACCGAAGAAGCTACTACTATACGTTAGAATCCGTAGCGATAGCGATACCTACCTACCCGCTACACTTACCTTACTAATAAGGAGCTTTTAGATATCGACCTATTAATAAAGCTCTAGTTAGAAGGTACTATTCGCTTACTAAATAGCCTATTTATCGACTCTCGTTAAAAAGAAATCGACGGCCTTATTACTAAGGGAGTCTTTAAGATTATTAGTAAGTAAGATATACCGCCGTATACCTATATCTTTAGCTACCGATTCGTTAATAATATTAAGTAGGATAGTACTATACTATTCGAAAAGTCTAGGCTAGTCGTCTAAGCCTATAATAATAAAGGTAAGAAGGAGGTACTAATATAATTACTAATAATTTAACGCGCCAGCCAACGCCTTATTATTTACCTCGCCGTAATTCTACTATAAGACCTCTATATACGCGATATCTTATAAGCTTATATCTAGTCGACTTTAGTACTAAACCGCCTAGTATATATAAAACCGCCGTAGGGTACTAACCTAGGAGATAATATACTAAAAGTAGTCCGCCTACTATATAGCGTCCTAAAGGTAGGGACGTATTAGTTTAGAACCTACTATAACTACTATACTAAAAAGCTAGGCCTTACCGTCTCCTTATTCGATCCCTGCCTTATATTCTCTAAGCAGGTAATTATTAGCCTCTAGACTAATAACTTACTATTCTACAGAATAGCCGAATACTTATAATTAGAGGAAAAAGTATAACTAGATATAGGCTTTCTAGTAAAGCTAATTAAGAAGCTGGATAAAGAAAAGGACCTCTAATTTAATAGCACTATAATTTCTATTAAAACTTTTTCTAGTAACGGCGATATTCTAGAGCCCTCGTAGTAGCGGTAATATAGTAAGATTAACACGATCGATACCGCTAGCGATATTAAATCGTAATATATTAAGGAAAGGGCTTAAGGCGCCTATATAGCCTCTATATATTAACTAGAGATAGCCTTTACCCTATCTAAAGTAGCCTAAATTACTTAACTAGTAAAAGAAGACGCTGATTAGTTAAATAAATAGTTAAATTAGTAAAAGGAGAACTACCGCTAAGGTCTATAATTTATTAAGCTTACTCTAAAGAAGCTGAAACTACTAGTCTTTATTAACGCAGCCTTCGCTAATAACGCTAACCTTAGCTCTTAGATTAGGTATATTATTATCCTTACTAACGAGTAATAACTTAATAAATCGACTATTAATATTAGCGGTAATATTATCTACTAGAGTAGTACTAAATATAAAAGAGTTATAAGATTAGTACTAGCTTTAGAGCTATATATAATAGTAGTAGGGTTTAATATTACTACTACCTTATAATCTACTATTAAGGGTATTACTTAGTTAAAGATACTACTAATTTTATATACTAACTCCTACTCCCTATATAACTATATTATACGCCTTAGTACTACCGCTAAAAAACGCCTAATAATTAATATAATAGGACTACGGTAGTCCTATAAGAGAAGGGAAATTAATAAGGTATAGTAGATTAATAGTAATTATAATCTAGTAGATACTATAACTAAAAAGTACTACTACTAAGTATTAAAGTAATTAGTAGATAGTAATACTATTAAGTTAAAGATAAACGCTTAAGTAGAAAGAGAAGCGATAATCTAACTAATTAAATTATAGTATTACTTAGCCTTATAAGCCCGTTTCTATACTAGCTAATTACTAGATTTAGCGTTAATTAGCACTATTTTTTCAACTTTCTAAAACTTTACTAGTATTAGAATAATATTACTCCGCTCCGTAATAAGCAGCTTAGCGCTCGCTCCTAAATAAAATACTATAGCTTAGCTAGCTAGATTTAAGACAATCCCTAGTTTACTAAGCCTAATAGACACCCTGCTAATCAGGTTATCTGGGGCAGGTAATAGGGGATCAAGCTACCTACTAATCGGTAGAACTCAGCAAGAGGGTCTACCGACATACCCTTACCCCTCCAAATTCTCTCCTTTTTCTTCTCCTACTCCTTTGCCTTTTTCTTCTCCTACTCCTGCTCCTACTCCTTCTCCTACTCCTACTCCTTCTCCTTCTCCTTCTCCTACTCCTTCTCCTTCTCCTTCTCCTTCTCCTTCTCCTTTTCCTTCTTCTTCATCATCTCCTTCTTCTTCATCATCTTGATCGGTTACAATGGAACCCGCTACCGCCGGGGCCGGTGGTGCCCTCAAAGGTCTCATCACGCTCTTCATCGTCTTCGTCTTCGTCTTAATCTTTTTCTGCCGAAACAGAACGCGCGGCGGAGGGAGCGAACCGCGGGGGGCAGCTTAAGCGGGTGATACACACACATGATTCCAATAGCAACTTGCCTTGGTGACTCCATCTAGAAAGGAAATCTCTCCTGATCGAATGTTGCGCTACATTGAGGGTTGAGCCAAGGGTCAACTCATATGAAGGTCCTACGGGCCACCACGACAGGTTCTCAGTGTATCGACGTCCATAGGCCGCACGGCGAGATCCGATCCTCTAGAAAGGTGGAGTCTAAGTCATGTGAACTCATTTATCGAGGATGCAGAGCTCAAATCAGTAGTTCCTGGTCAATATAGGGACATGCGTTGTGATAAAAAGGTCGAACTTGACCCAGCGATCTTGAACTCGTGCGGAGTAATCATGTTGAAGGCTCGCTCGTCTCGACTTGCTACATTTGCGATCTTGCTTATCGTGATCGCGGGGCTCATAAGCGCACATCCTATAGGTTGTGCCGGGAAAATGATATGCGTAAGTATCATGGATCTATAGCGAAACAGATTCCGAAGCACATCGGTGGCCATACTAGTCCAAATACCGTAGTCAATGATGTGTTCCTAAATCTTTTGCTTTGCGAGTTCTTCCAAGTCAAGTCCGAAAACCCTTGCAAGCAGTGGCTCGGTGGATGTAGTCAGGTCATACATCTCTTTGTGCTCGGTCTCGTGATTCGTTAGACTCAGAGAAGTCTTTCTCCATATTTTCGCTAAGCAGAACGCTTTAAGGTCAGACTACCTTGTCACTGAGGGAGCTCATATGCCTAACGTGCTCATTAACGGCTGAATGTCAATGCTGCTCTTTCACTACTTCGAATTACTTCTTCAGGGGATCAGTTCCCTGTTTCAAGTTCCGGCGTCGGTTGAATGCATTTTGGACAACGTCAGGAGCTTCCTTCTTTGGGTACTCTTCGTGAAAGCTTCGTTCATGATTTCCCAATCATCGATAATATCATCCTTCAGTTCATGGTACCATTTCCGGGCAGTTTTTGATGTCTCTGTTCCTAGACACATTGACTCGGTTGTGTCTAGATTCAGGCCGCCTTCTTTGTACTGAGTGGCCACTTGCTAATCCTGCTTTGGATGGCATGCTCGATGAAACCCCGTTCTTGTGCCTCAGTCTGTATCTATAGTGAATCTCAGAATGGACTCATCCATGAATGTAATATGGTCCCTGGGTCTGTCCCATCAAGGGCGCCGTAAAGGACGGTATTTCGATTGTGATGTCGAATGGCCAAACCCTGGAACTTCCACCCGATGAAGGAGAGGACTGTAGAATCTTTTGTTCCTATGATCGCAATGACTTAGCCATCCAGTTACAGAAATGCTCTTCCTGATGTTTGCATTTCAATGCTCCTGATGAGCTCTCTTAGATACGATGATCCCCACATCCTGAAAAAATTTCGGCCGCAATATGTACGCAGACGTCAAGATCGAGGATTTCTAGATTTTGCATTGTGACCATTTGCACGACGATGCAGCTGAGCTTGCAAGAATGAAAACAAAGTAGCAATTTTCAAATGTGAAATTTGTGGTCTATCGCCAAATCACAGTCAAGGTCTACTCAGGAAACCCTTAGCATGATGCATAATGCAATTTATGGAACCCCTGGTATATGGTAAGTAGAAGCAGAATAACAGCGCGCTTCGAAGATTGGTGGAAGCTTGTTGATGTGGATATAGATGCTAGACTCTGCTACGGTGAATGTGGATCTGGCTGAGATCTATTAAGAGTGATCTAGGTGCCGTAACTATCATATGGAGCCAATGAGCGGCCGAATTGACTTGCACATGACACTCACGAAATCCGGAAGACCTAGTGACAACCCTCGTTGCTAGTCATCCTCCGTTTCTTGAACATGTGAAGGGACGACGATATAGCTGACAGGCTCTGACAAGGCGAAAGGTTTATTGTTGTAATTGGGCTATGCGTATATTTGGAGGATGTCATATCGCTTAGAACAAGAGCATGAAGAACAAGAATGCATTTAGCAGCTGACCTGTTTAGTAGTGAGGACTTTGTGGAAGTTAGAAATGATGTGCGGGAGTTGATTCCCTGCTGAAAGAGATTGTGCGCCTTCACTTCGAATATGGTTCATGACAACATATTTACGGAAGGAACCGCGTCGGTAGTCGAGAACTTCCACACTAGAAGCTGTATGGCCAGCTGGTATATGCTTTGCCGCTGAGGAGACATCGATCCCGCCATTCTAGGTATTTTACCGATTGTATAGATTATCGGCTGGCTTGGAAGGCCTGAGCGGCTGCAAATCCGAAGGAGTAAAGTTGCCAATAGAGGGATCAAAGCTATCAGCAGGCGTACTTGCTGGAATATGTACTTGCTCTAACGAATTGATGGATAGGCCATCTTGACTAGACAGGCCGTCAGATTTCGAGATTTCAGCTGTGACTGAATGCAAGTTCAAGGCAGTCGAAAAGGGTATCTCATTGTTCCAGGATTTGGTGATCTTCAATTCTGTAGGGTGGCCTAATACAAGCATTCCAAGGTATCAAAGAGTGACAGGACCCAGAGTCGACGTAAAAGATGGTCATTCATGGAGTGCATCACTTCCTGGCTCATGAGTCGAGAACTTATGATCTGATCATAAGGATGTGAGAGAATTGCAAAATTCGGTCTTTGTAATATTGTACCAGAGCTTTGCGCGAGGCGCGACAATGCCTAGCGCTAACAAATTAGCTTCGCTGCTAAGTATCGGAAGCAATTGTAGGAACAGAGATGTGAGACTTAGACAGCCCACAGAGAACATGCATAAGCTCCTGTTGAACAGGTCTAACTTTGACCGGCAGCGATATTCAAAGTTGCCACGACCTTGTTGACAACAGCAAATTTCGTGCATCTAAGTCATGCTTCCGGTTGTGTGCTTGCTCCACTCAGCTAAAAATCTCTAACACAAATGAGAAAAATACGGCAGTGCTGACTGGCGCTGCGCACAGCGCAGGCAGCAGGGGCGTGGGAGACCGACAGCCGGGTTGGAGCGCTGAGACAACGAGACAGGAGGAGCCTAGGAAAACGTTAGACTTGGAAGAGCCAACATGAGGCCAGACTTACACCGCCGAAGCGGCCGCCAAACGGAACGAAACTGTAACCGGGTGTCCTCCACGCTGGTGTCGAAATTGGGGTAGCGAAAGCCAAAGTACTTGACTTCTGGCGTTCGGATGCCATTCAAAGTTCTAGCGGCGCATTGAGTCAAAGAATGTTGTGATTAGTGACGTGTCACACTATGTATGTGTCGGTAGAACCTAGCTGCTAGCCTAGGTAGTACCGATTAGTAGGTGCTTGATCCCCTATTACCTGCCCCGGACAACCTGATTAGCAGGGTGTCTATTAGGCTTAGTAAACTGAGGATTAATTAAATCTAGCTAGCTAAGCTATAGTGTTTTATCTAAGAGTTAGCGCTAAGCCGCTTATTACGGAGCGGAGTAATATTATTCCGATACTAGTAAAAGTTTTAGAAAGTCGAAAAAATAGTACTAATTAACGCTAAATCTAGTAATTAGCTAGTATAGAAACGGGGCTATAAGGTTAAGTAATATTATAATCTAATTAGTTAGATAATAGCTTCTCTTTCTACCTAAGCGTTTATCTTTAACTTAATAGTATTACTATCTACTAATTACTTTAATACTTAGTAGCAGCGCTCCTTAGTTATAGTATCTACTAAGTTATAATTACTATTAATCTACTATACCTTATTAATTTCCCTTCTCTTATAGGACTACCGTAGTCCTATTATATTAATTATTAGGTATTTCTTAGCGGTAGTACTAAGGCGTATAATATAGTTATATAGGGAGTAGGAGTTAGTATATAGAATTAGTAATATCTTCGCCTAAGTAATACCCTTAATAGTAGATTATAGGGTAGTAGTAATATTAAACCCTACTACTATTATATATAGCTCTAAAGCTAGTACTAATCTTATAACTCTCTTATATTTAGTACTACTCTAGTAGATAATATTACCGCTAATATTAATAGTCGATTTATTAAGCTATTACTCGTTAGTAAGGATAATAACGTACCTAATCTAAGAGCTAAGGTTAGCGTTATTAGCGAAGGCGGTATTAATAAAGACTAGTAGTTTTAGCTTCTCTAAAGTAAGCTTAATAAATTATAGGCCTTAGCGGTAGTTCTCCTTTTACTAATTTAGCTATTTATTTAACTAATTAGCGTCTTCTTTCGCTAGCTGAGTAATTTAGGCTGCTTTAGATAGTACGAAGGCTATCTCTAGTTAATATATAGAGGCTATATAGGCGCCTTAAGCCCTTTCCTTAATATATTGCGACTTAATATCGCTAGCGGTAGTAGTATTAATTATATTAATCTTACTATATTACTATTACTACGAGAGCTTTAGAATATCGCTGTTACCGGAAAAAGTTTTATTAGAAATAGTAGTACTATTAAATTAGAGGTCTTTTTCTTTATCTAACTTCTTAATTAGCTTTACTAGGAAGCCTATATTAAGGCGTACTTACTCTTCTAGCTCTAAGTATTCGGCTATTCCGTAAAATAGGGAGTTATTAGTTTATAGGCTAATAATTACCTGCTTAGAGTATATAAGGTAGGGATTAAATAAGGAGACGGTAAGGCTTAGTTTACTAGTATAGTAGTTATAGTAGGTCTTAAACTAATACGTCCCTGCTTCTAGGACGCTATATAGTAGGCGGACTACTTTTAGTATATTATCTCCTAGGTTAGTACCTTATAGTAGCTTTATATAGACTAGGCGGCTTAGTACTAAAGTCGACTATATATAAGCTTATAAGATATCGCGTATATAGAGGTCTTATAGTAGAATTATAGTAAGGCAGATAATAAGGCGTTAGCTAGCGCGTTAAATTATTAGCGACTGCGTTAGTACCTCCTTCTTACCTTTATTATTATAGGCTTAGACGATTAGTCTAGACTTTTCGAATAGTATAGTACTATCCTACTTAATATTATCGACGAATCAGCAGCTAAAGATACGGGTATTTAGCGGTATATTATACTTACTAATAACCTTAAAAACTCCTTTAGTAATAAGGCCGTCGATTTCTTTTCAGCGGGAGTTAATAAATAGGCTATTTAGTAAGCGAATAGCGCCTTCTAACTAAAGCTTTATTAATAGCTTAATATCTAATTACTCCTTATTAGTAAGGTAGGCGTAGCGGGTAGGTAGGTATTACTATCACTACGGATTCTAGCGCGTAGTAGTAACTTCTTTAGTTAGTAGGTCCGCTTATCGCTACGGATTCTAGTATATAGCGGTAGCTTCTTCGGTAGGTAGGTCTACTTAAGTTATAGGAGGCGCTTTATTAGTTAATTCGACTAAGTAAGGCTTAACTAATATAATTCGAAAGGTTATAGGGCTGCTACTAAGTTTAACTATATAGGCTTAGTTATCTATAGCGAGTAGTTAGTAGGGCCCTTTCTATCCTTTACCTTTTCGCTATACTAGGACGTTGCTACTAATAGGAGTATCTAGAATTACGTTATTTTATAGACTATTACGGTGGCGTAAGGCTTTAGTAATATCTCTCTTTACTAGTAATTCTAACGCTTCTTTTATTATATATTTAATAGCCTTACCTCGTTCTATAATTAATAGGTATATAGGGTCTAATTTAGTAAGCTTTAGAAACGTACTAAATAGAAGTAGTATAGGAGTTAGCCTATTAGGTCTAGCTATATTATTAATTACCTTAATAGCGATTTATAAGACGAATTGCTTACCTAGTAGTAGTAAGTCTTTTTAGATAATATTATAAGCACGCTTAAGAGGTACGTAGTAGCGTTTAACTAGACTAATTAAGTAGTATACTTTAACTAGGACATATTTTAACTTAATTACTATTCCCTTTACCTTAGAGGCGAATTCGGTGCTAATAAATTACTTGCTAGTATTATAGACTAGTAGGTCTAGTAGTCTAATATAAGTATTAATCTAGTAGGCCCTTAGCGTATCCTAGACCGTCTCCGCTAAAATATCCTTTAGAAAGCGGGCGGTTTAGAAGCGTATAGCCTCGTCGACTATATATAGGACTAGGGCGGTAGGGCTATCCAGATATATAATATTAATTATTACTAAATAATTAAATTATAGGTCGTTTTTAATAGTGAATTTAAACCTTTCTAGTAATCTTCTATATTTCTAGTAAGTTAAGTAGAACTTACCTAGTTAATAAATAGCTTCCTAGTCGAAGTAGTAGCCGGATTGTTTTAGCAAGCGTGCTAGGCGTATTATTAATAGGTATCTAAAGTAGCGGTATAGGCGTCTAAGGTCTTACTCTAATAATTAGCTACTTACAACGCCGTTATTAGTATAGGCGTTAATATAGGCGTTTACTAGCGATATTCCCTATATAAGGAATAGGTAACCGTATAGCCTTATAATAGGGACTTATCTATTACTACTAACTAGGTAATTAGTAAGGTTATTGAAATAAAAACCTGCCTAGTCGAGGTCTTATAGGCAGAGAAGGAATAGCGTGTTAGCGTCGATAATATAGAATTCGATAACACTAATTAGTAAATCAACGGTAATAGTACCTTTTAATAAGGCGTCGCTAATACCGAATTTAAACCTAGCGCTACTAGCCTTATTAGTATTAATATTAACGTCTTACTTACGCCGCAGTACTAAATATTAATTATAGCCTACTAAGGAGTTATAGGTAGCGCCTATATTAATTATAAGGCCGTAGAAGTAGCTATTACTATATCTTTTAGCGGGGCGGTGAGTTACTTCTCCCTAGATATTAATATTAATATTATCCTAGATAGATAGTACCTTAGTAACGGTATATAAAGTCGCTTGATTAGCTAGCTTTTAGTATATAGCCTTACTATTAATTGCACCTATTAATATTAGAAACACCTTACCGTTACCTTAATTAGATAGATTATTAGCGGTATCCTCCTTAGTAGTACTACCTTCGCTATCGCCTTCCTTTTCGCCTTTAGCGTCGGTAATATATTGCTTAATACTATATTAATATTCTTCCTTAGGGTAATTAGTTAACTAGTAACCTTCCTTTTTATAGATAAAATATCGCTTTTTATTCGTTAAATTACGGTTAAGACTACGGCTGGAATTATTAGAGTTATATCTTAGCTTACTTAGATATCTAGATCTACTATAACTACTAGATTTATAGTTACGGTAGCGGCGATCCGTATATATTATTTCGCTTAGCGATAGAAGGCTGCGACGGTCTTATAAGGCTATAGATAAATAGAGGTCTTAGATAAGGTTTTATATAATATCTAGTAGCTTTCAGTAGACGATCTTATAGGTAGATATAGACTTATAAGTAGTAATTATCTTCTAGTAGATAAAGCTATCCCTATAAAAGCTCTTATCTAGGCTATATTATAGCTCTCTTAGTTTTAATATTATAGTATCTAAGTACTCCGTTAGGGTCTTATCTTTATTATAGTTAATAAATAGTTATAAGGATACGCTATTCTATTTATTAAAGCAGGCGATTTAGTATTCTCTTCCCTTAAAGTTTCCTTTAAAGGTAAGCTGTAGCGAGTTTAGGTTTATTACTAAAAAGGAGGACTAGTTACTAAAGTAGAAATTAAGTATATCGCTATTAAGTATATATTAAAGAGCTATATAGAGCTTAGTTAATAGTATCCTAGCGTTAGAAGCGGTGGCTAAGAATATATTTAGCTTATAGTTAAAGGAGTTACTTCTTCTATTATACTTTATTTCTTCCGTATAAAGCTTAGTTAACGCGGTAAGCTCTTAGAAAAGGCCTTACTCCTAGTAATTAGTAATAGTATTATAGATTTTAACGCCGTTAATTAGGGTAGTCCTAGTTAGTATTTTAATTTTAAATAAGGTAGGTATACTAGGTATATTAGAGTTACCTAAGGCGGGTATACTAGGCGTATTAAAGTTATTTCTTAAGGTAAGTATACTAGGCGTATTAGAGTTACTAGCGGCGTTAATATAGGAGGACTTTTTCTTTAGCTTTTATATATTAGTAGGCTATTTAGGGAAGGTTAGTTAGTCTATTAGCTTTATTATATACTTATAGATAGGGGTCCTATCCTTAGGTATATAGACGCTACGGTCGTAAAATAGGTTCCTAAGGTCTTATATTAGGCCTTTATCTACCTTCTTAAATAAGGTCTTATCCTAATTATTAAAGCCTTAGATAAAGCTAATCTATAGGTCTTACCCTTCTTCTTTATATATTTAGTAGTAATTTATTATTTGCTTAACGAATATTACTAAGGCGGTAGCTGAGGATTTTATAGGGTCTTTAAGGATAATTCTAAATAGTATTATAATCCCCTCGTCCTCTTTAGTAGCTAGTATAGCTAGTAGTATAGTTAGCTACGATATTATTAATATAGGAGTTACAGTTGAGGGTTGGTATTAAGGTGAAATTTTCTCTTTTTACCTTACTGATCTAAGGTCGATAACTAATTAGTATTAGTAGAACCTAGCTGCTAGCCTAGGTAGTACTAATTAGTAGGTGCTTAATCCCCTATTACCTGCCCTGGACAACCTGATTAGCAGGGTGTCTATTAGGCTTAGTAAACTAGGGATTGATTGAATCTAGCTAGCTAAGCTATGGTGTTTTATCTAGGAGTTGGCGCCAAGCCGCTTATTGCGGAGCGGAGTAATATTATTCCGACAGTATGTATATAGACGTACTGGCTAAGCCTATGAGGAGTATGAAGTATTGGACGAGCTTCGATATGTTAGAGATAATTAAGTGACCGTACTGACAGGGGACTTGTGTATGTTTGTGAGTGTCATGATCTAGAAGTACGGGTAAGGCAGAAGTTGAGGAAGAGTTGAAAAGTTTAAGTATGGGCAAATGTGGATGCTTCTGTCGGACGATTGTGGACAGAGAAGCAGAGGAAGAGGAAGGAGAGGGAGGAGCATCAAATACCCTCGAGAGCTTGTCTGTACGATCTGTTACATAGGGATCGAGTGTCACTGTGACTGTGACTGGTTTGGATAAAAGTCCGTAAACGATAAGTGCATGGCACATCTTACTAGAATGAAGTTGGGCTAGATCTTCCATTTTCGGGGTAGTGAAGGATCTGCTGTACGAAAAAAGAGCGATGAAAGCCGTGAAGGCCAAAGGTGCTAGAAACAAATCGCAACTTTGGCAAACTCGGAGCTCCACATGATGATGAATTATCCTATTGTGAGCTCTCTACATGCAAAAATCGATGAAACAAGACGGGATCCACCGCTAGATTTGTACGTTCACAATTACACCTCGACGCGGACTTCATATTTCGAACTTCATCCAATTCAGAAGTGACACACAGCTAAGCCAGCCGATGAATACAATATCGCCAAATGAACTTCGTTGGGTTTCACATGTTCCCTGAATTCGTACTTCAACAGGTTTGTATCAGAGTTCGCGTACTCAATCGGAAGGTCTCTTTTGGGAATGGCTAACATCTTCGCACTGGGTGGAGTATTTGTTGTTGGACCATTGTAATTAGCTAGAGGTCAACGAGCATTCAATTTTCGCTGTGGCTGCGAGTCGTTCTTCTCACTGGAGGTCTCCTCCCTTTTCTTGCTGAGGACGAATAAGGAAACTTGGATAGTGGGCTACATGTAGTGAAATTCTCATGTGCGGAGCTGAGGTTCTTGCAAGGTTGTTCACATAAGTCACAATGTCTCAGATGACGATCAATCCCACGGTATGCTGCCATATCTTCTTCCGACTTTCGGCCCTATGTAGGATACATGACGTTGCTTGCTTAGTAAATGACGTTTCGATAATGTAGAATCGTCAACGAACGGTTCGCTGATCTTTGAGAAATGACTGTTCTCACTCCTAGTTGAGGGTACGTGCTCAAGGGTTTTCTGGAACAAGTCAGCGTTTATGAAGCCTATTCTGGCTCTACTAGCGTGCGGAATGGGAAAAGTTTATGCACTCCAGTCCATGCATACTACGCCACATGTGTTAGTGGAGTTGCGTAGACCCTAATTGATACTCACCAGTAAGAAGTCAATGGCGCCGCACAATCGCGCGTCGGTATGATTCTGGAACTGTTAAGTTGCACGTGTCTTTGTTCACTAGGCACCGTATCTTAAGGTCGGAAGGTCTGATGATCTAGTGGATCGAATATGGTTAATGTGACAACTATTCAGTGTTTCATAAGCACCCAATGGCGAACTTGGGCCGCTCACGAAGCCTAAAATCTCCGATCTTATCACGTTGGAGCATTAGAACCATGCAATGACTGCAGCTTTGATAGATTTTGATAACGAGAAGGAAGACAGTTGTGGGGCCACAAGGGGGGCGGAGTGTTGCAAAGCGGACGAAGACAAGGATTAGTATTGATCTTGTGTTCGTAATTGTAGACAACAGCGGCTATCCCTACTCAGCCAGGACTCAGCCATGCTAGGGACAAACTCCATAGTCTTCGATATGCATCATGCCAATAGATTCACAACAACGAGCCTACATGCATCTCCCTCTAATCCTCCGGACCATTCACCGCTTCAGCCGAGGATCTCTACTCGCATCATAGCTACCTGCTGGTCCACTTGTACGAGGACCAGCGGAGCTAGACACAACAGGTGTTGAAGAACTACCTGATTCTCCAGAATTATGCCCGTCCCTAGTTTGATAGCCTGTGATCGCGGTGGATTGGAGATGTCTCTCATAGTCATCCAGTCTAGCAACGACTCTCTTGGCAACCCCTACATGATCGTTCTTTGGCTGAAGGTGGAACGTTGGCTGTGATCTTCGACATGATTTAACCACTGGCTTGGGTCCGTGACGTTTCCAGGCTGAGCGGATGCCCGCATGGAGGGCTTTGGGTCCAGGCTCTTGCCTGGATGACTGGACCAAGGGATTCGCTATTGGCTCAGAGTCGGCTTGTTCCTTCTCGCATAGTCCATGTTCACGTATCTTGTCCCTATGATTCGATTAGCACGCCTTTCCCTCCAAAATTGCGAAGACGAGTACTTCATGTTATGTTCATGTTGCTCGACATCATACGCGACGAAAGCTAGTTTCTGCTCTCGATCGAGACCGCTTGGAGGAGGAGTACTATCGAATGTTAGACGCTATTGTTGAATGGATGTCGACATATGCTCTATACCCAGGGAACGGTTGCAAGATAATTGGCTGCATTGACTTCTTAATCTGCCCTACGCTCTGATCACCCAAGGTTGGCTTCGATACATGATAAGCTGAAGTGCTACAATAAGCCCGCAAACTACTTACCATCCTGCAGCACAGATCTTAGGTATGCCACTACCAGCTCTAAACTCGCGAGATAGAAGCCTAGGTCTGGCGATTGGGTGAATGCGAGAAAGCGTGAGGGGTAGACTAAGAACGCTGGGGAGGTTGTCACGTCTACATCGATGATCGGAGATCGCTGGCTTCAACAAGTCTGCAGGCGGAGTTAGGGGTCATTGCAGCTACAAGTTTATCATTGGAGCATGCTTCAAACTGCCTCTAGGCTGGGCCTGACGATTGAGCTGAATGTTGGAGGTTTCAGCTCGCAACGCTCTACCGATCATACCCTGATGATCTTGCCTCGCAGATCCGCTAAAAATCTTCGCCAATTGGACATTTCCATAAGTCATGCTTACGGAAACAGCTATGAAGATCGAGCCACTAAAGGTTTTCGTCTTGAAGTTACATACACCCACGATTTGATATATTTTTAGCCCTCGTGGGGAGGCACAAGGCGGCAAATTCCGCCACGATCATCGGATCAAATAGTGGGGCAAAGTGATGGACGTTAGCATGTGCCAAGCAACGTCATGGAGTTAGAACGATGGCGACAAAATCAACGTCACCGGTGCTGCGGACTACTTTGAGACGTCTGTCGCAGCTCACAGCCACCATTGAGCCTCGCACCAACCCACTGGGCCTCCCCGTGGCCTACTTATCCTCCACTCGAGCAATTAGTAATCGGCCCTCAAACATGGCAGGCATTCACACCCCAATCCCAGAACTCAAACTCAACGATGGCACCTCAATCCCTATGGTAAGTATGCAATGCCCTATATTAGGCAGAAGCTGACTTCATTCAGCTTGGCTACGGCAGTATGTCCCCTTACCATCCTCTCCCACCAATCTCTAACGCCCTATTCCAGCCGGCACAGCCTGGTACAAATCCTCGGAAGGCTCAATCGACCGCAAAACAGTCGAAGCCGTCAAAACAGCCATCAAGTTAGGCTACACACACCTGGATAATGCCGAAGTCTATAATACTGAACCAGAAATGGGCGTTGCGATCAAGGAAAGCAAGGTCGATCGCTCAAAGCTCTTCATCACAACGAAGGTCATCACCAACATAGCAGACATACCTAAAGCCATTGATGCTAGCTTGAAGAAGTTGCAGCTCGACTATGTCGATTTATACCTCATCCATTCGCCATTCTTCGGCAAGACAGATGCAGATTTCCAGAAAGCGTGGGCAGCGATGGAAGATGTGAAAGCATCTGGGAAAGCTCGCTCGATTGGAGTGTCGAACTACCTTGAATCCCATCTCAAAGCCACACTTGCAACAGCCAAGGTCCCTCCATCCATCAATCAAATTGAGTTTCATCCCTATCTGCAACACGGCAACCTCATCGAGTACCACAAATCCCAAGGTATTGCCGTCGCAGCATACGGTCCTCTGACCGCTGCAACGAAGGCAAAGCCCGGCCCTTGCGACACCATGCTGGCTTCGCTAGCGAAAAAGTACTACGTTAGTGAAGGGGAGATCTCGTTGCGATGGTGCATTGATCAGGGAATTGTTGCGATCACGACCAGTGGGAAGGAAGAAAGATTAAGTGATTACCTGCGGGCCATGACCTTCACTATGACGCCGAAGGAAGTCAAGGATCTGTCGGAAGCAGGACTAGGGAAACATTTCAGAGGGTTCTGGCAAGCCAAATTTGACGCCAATGACAGGTCATGAAGACAGTGGCCAATGCGCCGAGAGGGCGAATTGTATACGTGATTGCATATTCTTTAACCAGCAATGTACAGGAAACGGTGAGTAGAAGTCGCAGGCCCTATCATAGGTAGAAACTTACGTAGAAAGTATGTATATGAGAAGAGTACCCGACTGTTAGGGAGAAGAAGTAAACCTGGATGCCAAGCTGTCAAAAGCAAAAGAACCTCGGAACGAGCGCGGGGAAATCCCGGCTAAACACCCTAGAAATCGTCATAACCCGCCATCCCGCTGCCAGCCATCTTCCAGGGAAATGAGCTCCAACCACGAGCTTCAAAACCAGGTCCACATCTGCACCCCCCTTTCGCTCATACTTTCTTCTGTATCCTTGTCCCACTGCGTCCAGAACAACCTCATTCGCTGATCTTTACCCCAATCGTGCACCCCTCCAACTTCCCCAGCGCAAAGAGCAAACAATACATTACCGACCATGTCCTCTGTAACATCCTCAGAGGTTCCAGCCGACAAGCCTCTCAACGAGCTCCTCAGCAGATCCCTTGTAGACATCTACGTCGGAGAAGAAAACACGCGCTGGACCCTCCATGAAAAGCTGCTATGCCATCATTCGCCCTTCTTCCGCGCGCGCTTCTACAACAAGAATAACCACCCAGATTCCGTCTCATCCAAAACATTGTACGTGTCCCCCTAAATCGCTAGCTCCCCGTAGTCTATGCTCTGTTCCAAGACATGGCGCAACCATCATCAATTCTCATACCTGTTACACACCCCACCCCATCCCCTTCATAAAGCCAAAGCTAACAACAACCCGCCTCCCACAGTGGTCTCCCCGACTCCGACGACCTCCCCTTCGAACTCCTAGTCGGCTGGCTCTACTCCAAAGCCCTGCGCTACCCCGAACAAGAAAAAGACATCGGCCCCATGCTCGACCTCTATTTCCTCGCCCAACAATTCTCCATGCAAAAGCTCTCCGAAGACGTCGTAGAAACAGTCCGCGCCTTCTACCACAACAACAATTCCTACCCGGGCCTCCGGCGCGTGCAATACGTCTACGCCAATACGTCATCGGATAACGAGATGCGCGAAATGATGGTTAGTAGTATTGCGCGGTTTTTGACGCTGGGGGATATGATTCCTGCTCATTGGGAGAATGCGTTGAAGAAGAATGGGCAGTTGAGTGTGGATATTATTAGGAGTATTCAGCAGTGGCATCTTGAGGGGAGGAGCGTGCCTGATGCGAGAGATATGAGTGTGGATCGTGGGAGGGGGAGTAGGGCAGGGAGTATGCAGATGAGTAAGGTGGGGTTTAGTGCTATTGAGGAAGGGCGCAGTATGGATGAGCATATCAAGAAGGAGGAGGACGAGGAGGAGGCGGCTAGAGGAGGTGCGAATGGGCATGCGAGTTCGTGAGTAAGACTTGGGGATCGGATGAAAAAGTCAGGGCTGGGATGATAAGGTTGAGTGAATCCAATGCGGTTGTAATTTGCGTGTGGGGGAGTGGGGCAGATATTGTTGTTTCGTGGCGGTAGGGTGGGTTATATCCTCCGATGTTCCTCGGTTGCGGATGATCGCCACAGGGGCGCTTTCTATTGGCAGATCACTTGTAAATCAACATCCTTTTTCATATGTTAGCAAGCATGCCTAATTTAACCAAGTCGGTCGTCTCCTTTGCAAAAGCGATGCCTTTGATCTATCAAGTCAATAGTGATACTATCGTGAACGGACTGGTGTCAAGTACAATATTATACACCATCTTGTCCCCCTGTTCCTCCGAGGGTGATGACTGAAATCCTTTCTCTCAAATCTTGCCGAGCAATCATTGGTACATATCCGTCTCTTTGATCCTATCGTTCGAGGTGATGCCCTTTCGATGTAGTCACTTTCTACCCTTCGCGTCCCTGACCTGCTTGGCCTTAGCTTCGACACCGCGGCCGAAACAATCGGCGCAAGGATAGTTTTTCATGGTCTGGGTGGTATTGGTGACATGGTTCATCTCGGTCATGGCTTGGTCGCACATGGTATATTTCGTATCTTCGAGATGACCGCACGAGAAGTGGATGTTTTCAATGTGGCACATGGCGGGCAGGCGGCGACAAGATGTTTTTGCGGGGGACAGTAGCGACCGTTGTGGGGTATGGGAACGGGGGAGAGCTAATTGGTATGGCTTAACAGTGTGGTCAAGGTCCAATTGGGTTGAACGGGTATGAGAGTTTGGGCTGCCGAGAGCCTCAATCAGGATCGCTGTAGACCAATTGAGCAGGCTTGGCGACGTTCTGTGGGCCGATTGAGGAATGCAAGGGTGTATGTCCACGTGGAAACTGGGAAAGAAGGCTGTGGAGGTAGATCCGGAAAGTTTTGTCTTTGAATTTTCGTTTCTTCCGCCGATGTCGGGAAAACCGGGTTGTTGCGATTCGGTGGGATATTGACTGTATTTGGCTTTTTCGCTGTCTTGTTGATAAACACAGAATGCAAAGTTCGTTGTACAGAACGCGAGGACTCTAGCTGTGATGCTTCCAATGATCGATTGATGCTGAGAGACAGTGGCCGGTCTTGGGGCCATATATATAGTCTATCGTTGCATCTCGATGTATCAATTCTTGACAGATCTGACAGCTGTGTGGAGTGACAAATGAGGTAGCATACTGCACTGGTTAGAGTTAAGGTTCATCCGATAGAATGGTTGTTGGGTCCACAAGTGGACCACGATCGTAGCGCGTTCGACATGCATGATCTGGTGGCAAGTGGCGTACAAAGGGACGCGATATGATTGGTCAACTCCTGGGAGCCTCTGATGTAGCCATATCCCAGACCTTCCCCACGAGGACGTAATAAGCCTCTTTGTACCGCTCGAGAGTGTTCGTAGAGATGTCCGTGGGCATCTCCACCCCTTGCTTTCCCTTGAGTCCATTTTGCGCTAGCCAATCTGATTGAATAATTAGCGAAATCTGCAACCTTGTTCAGCTGACAATGAGCATACCACGCAGGTACTGCTTGTCATAAGACTCCTGACCTCGGCCAATTCTGTAAGTGCCGACGTTCCAGAAGCGACTACTGTCGGGAGTTAGGACCTCGTCGATCAAGACCACCGCAGCTGGTGAGGCTGATTCGTCAAGTCCAAACTCGAATTTAGTGTCCGCGATGATGATACCACGTTCGAGAGCGTAAGCACTGGCCTCCTCGTAGATGTGTAGCGACAGTGCTTCAATCTGATCTGCATATTCTTTGCCAACGATCTTGGCAGCTGCCAAAAAGAGCCATCAGCCGCCTGTCAATGTAGTCATCGCGATCTAATTGTGACTGTCACCTCCAAACTGAGAAGCAACCTACCTTGTTCTGGACTGATGTTCTCGTCCTTGCTTCCCATTTCGGCCTTCGTACTCGGTGTCCACAACGGTTTTTGTAGTTTCTGTGACTCCTTTAGACCCGACGGAAGGGGAATGCCGCAAACCGTGCCGTCTTTCTGATATGAAATCCAAGCAGATCCTGTTATGTATCCACGAACAATGCTTTCGATTGGCAATACTCGCAAGCGCTTGACGACCATGGTACGCAATCTAAGCTGCTCGACCACATCGGGTGGTAGGCGTTCCTGTAGTGTCAGGGGAAGTCCCAAGGAGATGTAATGTGTACGAAGCCCAGGCATCCTGGATTGGAGGAGATTGAACCAAAATTCGCTAAGTTGTGTAAGGATAGCACCCTTTTGATCGATTGCCTATAACTCCGGATTCGGAATCAGTCATGGGTCCAAGCGAGGTGCTATCGGCGAGATGCATATTTGTGTAGTCTTACATTCTTCATGACTATATCGTAAGCTATGAATGGGTCAACTCAATTCCAAATTGCTAGCGATCTGGACATTTACCAGATATTCTATCTGTAGCCACGAAAAGCAGCTTTGTATCATCAAGCTCGTATATCTCACGGACCTTGCCAGATGCTAGCAGACGGAGATAGTCCCGAAGTCCCGTCTGGATTACGGCAGCCATTGGCCCAGGTCTGAACAGAGGATTCGACAGTAGTGCAGGAAATGGTCACTGAGGCAATTCAAAACAGGCCCAATCGAGGCAGCTGACTTGCAGCTGTCAATGTGACCTTATGCAATGCACACGCCTTCGAGCGCTATCGTGTCTAGGGGAGTTTTGAGAAGGAAATGCGTTCTTATTCGTGGAGTTTCTTCCTTCCTCCGAGCACGTGCATTCTTGGGTCTGAAGTGGAGGACGCCGTTTTCCAGTGACAGCAGTCTAGATTCTTACAAATCACGAGGTATCAAATTCAAGCTGAATATCTTGAATCTTGGCACAACTTATGGCCGTGCGTAGGGTCACAATTTCTCAGGAAATTGGGGGAATTGACGGATTCTGAAATTCTGGCGGTTAATGGACGTTGGAACTTTTGTTCATAAGTGCCGGGACACGGAGTAGTTCGGCCCAGGTTCGGTCGAGATTCTGGTAATCTTTCACCTCAAGTGGGCTAGCGTGGAGAAACGGAGATATGATAAGATCTCGGTTTTAAGCCGCTTCTCCGCCAAACGTCATACTGTTGACGGCCAGATGGCAAACATTCGCTCCGTTCCGACTTCGATGATACTGCCCTGTTTACTCTCCATCATGCGCAGTCTTCGCTTTCTGGCCTTTTGACTATACGAAAATCAACACTTACTATTATTTATGATACTTCGTGCCCTAAGCCATCGTCCACAGCTTCCTTCTTTGCGTATTGCCCAAATGGCCTCCCATGTGACCAACGGCGACACCAATGGCGCCCATAATGGCAATTTCTCTGGCGTCAGCTTACAAGACCTTCCCAAGTCAAACACATTCACAGCAAATCTTCCATCTGATCCACAATTCAAAACGCCCTCTGACTCACATAGAGCACCTCGAGGTGACCTGGGACCTCGAATGGTCAAGGGTGCCTTGTACACATATGTAAGACCCGAAGAGACGGAACAGCCAGAGCTCTTAGCAGTCAGTCGAGCTGCTATGAAACATATTGGACTGATGGACGGTCAAGAGAATACAGTAGAATTCAAGCAAACAGTGGCCGGGAACAAGATCTTCTGGGACGACAAAACGGAAGAAGGTATATACCCATGGGCCCAATGCTACGGAGGGTGGCAATTTGGCTCATGGGCTGGCCAGCTTGGTGACGGCCGCGCCATCTCCCTTTTCGAGTCCACTAACCCGTCCACGAAAACGCGCTATGAGATCCAGCTCAAAGGAGCAGGCAAAACCCCATACTCCAGGTTTGCAGATGGTAAAGCAGTCCTACGATCCAGTATCCGCGAGTTCATCGTTTCCGAAGCCCTCAATGGCCTCCACATACCCACCACTCGAGCACTCTCCCTGACTCTCGCTCCCAAATCCAAAGTCCGTCGCGAGCGGCTCGAACCTGGTGCCATAGTCGCCCGCTTCGCCCAGTCTTGGCTACGCATCGGCACTTTCGATCTTATGCGTGCACGCGGTGACAGAGCTTTAGTACGAAGACTTTCTAATTACCTCGCCGAGCATGTATATGCTGGCTGGGAATCTCTGCCCTCAGCCCTTGAGGATCCCTCCAAACCTACGTCTTCTGCCATCAATCCCGCCAGTGGCGTTCCTGCCGACAAGATTCAAGGTGCAGAGGGTATCGAAGAAAATCGCTACGCTCGCCTCTATCGCGCCATCTGCCGCAAGAATGCTCTGACTGTGGCAGCGTGGCAAGCCTACGCTTTCACCAATGGTGTATTAAACACAGACAACACATCTTTACTTGGCCTTAGTATCGACTTTGGGCCTTTCGCATTCCTTGACAACTTCGATCCCAGCTATACACCCAACCACGATGACCACGCCCTGAGGTACAGCTACAAGAACCAGCCGAGTATGATATGGTGGAATCTTGTCCGCCTTGGCGAGACCTTGGGCGAACTGATTGGTTCAGGACCAAAAGTCGATGACGAAACCTTCGTCGAACAAGGCGTGACAGAATCATTCGCTCCCAAGCTAATCAAGAGGGCTGAAACAATAATCGGCAATGTCGGAGAGGAATACAAGACTGTATTCCTGAACGAGTATTCACGCCTGATGCGCGCTCGCCTCGGTCTTGTGAGCGAGCAAGAAAGCGATTTCGAAGAACTTTTCTCGGAATTGCTCGACACGCTTGAAGCATTAGAACTCGACTTCAACCACTTCTTCCGCCGCCTCTCTCCCGTTAAGCTATCAGAACTTGACACTAAGGAGCACAGGGAGCAGACAGCCTCCGTCTTCTTCCACTCCGAAGGCATGACTGCCACGTCGGGCGTTACAGAATCGGCTGGAAAAGACCGCGTAGCTGCATGGCTTGAGAAGTGGGCCGCACGCGCAAAGCAGGATTGGGGCGAAGACAAGGATGCTGAGAGAGTAGCAGCAATGAAGAAGGTAAATCCGAAATTCATTCCTCGGAGTTGGGTTCTGGATGAGATCATTCAGAGGGTGGAGCACCAGGGTGAACGGGACGTGCTTAAGAGAGCTATCGCTATGGCCGAGCATCCTTTTCAGGAGAGCTGGGGTGGTGACAAGGAAGAAGAGGAGCGATGGTGTGGCGATGTGCCGAGGGAGGGAAGGATGATGCAATGCAGTTGTTCGTCATAAAGAGGGAAGGCTTGAAAGGGATAGTCTAATTGCATGTTGAGGTTGATGTGAAACAGATTTACGAAACATGGGTTCAGAAGCGATAACTTACCTATATCCTGAGTATGTATTGTATACGAACAGCTCCATCAAAGAGATATGTCCGACTACTAGCTGTCCGAAAATAATGCCTTCATTAGGACAAGTTTTGGGGTATTCAGCGTCGTGTAAAAGAAACGGGACGAGAGTGGCAAATCTTGTATTGGAGTGATGAGGGGCGTATCGGATAAAAATTTAGCCGTCACCGGCGCATCTTCCATGACGAACCAAGGCTCGAGGGTTACACATCTTGCCAATCAAACGTCGTGGTTTCACTAGGAATTCGTCCCAAGGTAAGAGCGCTCAGTGTAGATGGGCGATCATATTGCGTGCCTTCCAGACCATTATTGCGAGTACTAGGACACCAAACAGCCTATGTGAAGACATTGCTAGGCTTGAGTGGGGAGGCTGTCCAAGGGAGGGCGTGGAATAGTGGACAATCCTGCAGATCACAGGAAAGAGTCCACGATTTCGCCATGGCAGACTCGAATGGTGGGATCATTCAAGATCGTCTGCGTCTGGTCAACCGGCTCAATGAGAGTCGGAGTCCGTACGTAAGTCCTCAGTTTGTCGCGCGCCAAGGCCGACGTATGGGGCAATTGAACTTACGAAGGCTATGAATAGGTTCGAGGACATAAGGACAACCCGGTAGCATGGCAGATGTGGGCACCTGAATCATTGGCATTGGCTAAGAATTATAACCGGCTATTGTTCGTGAGCATTGGATATGCAGCCTGCCATTGTACGTCTTGCTCTTAATCACCCTCTGAGAACGCCATGGCTAGGTATCTATGGTTTGCTTACGATTTGCTAGGGTGCCACGTCATGGAGAAAGAGTCCTTCAGCTCTCCAGAAGTCGCACAGCTCCTCAATGACTACTTCATTCCTATCAAAATCGATCGCGAAGAACGTCCAGACGTGGATGCCATCTACATGAACTACGTACAAGCCACTACTGGCTCTGGAGGATGGCCGTTAAATGTCTTCGTAACGCCTGACCTCGAGCCTGTCTTTGGAGGAACATACTGGCCAGGTCCGAACCATTCGATGACCGCAATGGGCACCGCAGTCGCTGGTACTGTAAACTTCGTGGATATATTGAAAAAGATGAGAGATGTATGGACAACACAAGAAGCGCGATGTCGAGAGAGTGCACAAGTGATTACAATACAGTTGAAAGACTTTGCAGAAGAAGGTGTACATAGTCATGGTCAGCACATGGGTGAGAAAGGGGAAGGGGAGGGACTAGAGATTGAGCTCCTAGAAGAAGCATATCAGCACTACGCGAGGAGATATGATAAGATCAATGGGGGCTTCTCAATCGCGCCGAAATTTCCCACTCCAGCAAATCTTAGCTTTTTGTTAAGGCTAGGGCAGTGGCCCCCGGCTGTGAAGGATATTGTGGGAGAGGAAGAAGTTAATAAGGCCGCCGCGATGGCCATTCACACATTACGTGCCATGGCCAGAGGGGGTATAAGAGATCAGATTGGCTATGGATTTGCAAGATACTCAGTGACCAGAGATTGGAGTCTTCCACATTTCGAGAAGATGCTCTATGATCAGGGCCAGCTCTTGGATGCCTATCTTGACGCATTCCTGATATCACGAGACCCAGAAATGATCGGCGCTGTCTATGATATTGCAACCTACCTCACGAGCCCACCTCTAGCTGCTCCAAATGGAGGCTTCTTCTGCGCCGAAGACGCAGACTCTTATCCCTCAAAAAGCGACAAGGACAAGCGGGAAGGAGCGTACTACGTCTGGACCCTCAAAGAGTTCAATGAAGTTCTGGGGGCTAGAGACGGCGACATCTGCGCTCGATTCTATGGCGTTACAGCTGATGGCAACGTCGACAGTGCAAATGATCCACATGACGAATTCATCAGCCAAAACGTGTTAAAGATCGCCTCAACACCTAGTGCCCTTGCAAAGAAGTTAGGTATATCCGAAGCAGCAATAACCGAGTCACTCCAACATGGGCGGACCAAGCTCCGCAAGCACCGGGAGTGCCACCGCCCTCGCCCAGCTCTTGACGATAAGATCATTGTCTCATGGAACGGGCTCGCCATTAGTGCTCTTGCCCGTACTTCTGCTGCTCTTCAAGCTACCGACCCCTCAAAAGCCTCTGAATGTCTGAAAGCGGCCATCTCCGCTGTTAATTTCATCAAAACTGAACTCTGGGAGTCTGAAACCAAGACGCTGTATCGGGTCTTCCGAGAGGGTCGCGGCGCTACCACAGGCCTCTGCGATGACTACGCATTCCTAATACATGGCCTAATCGACCTCTACGAAGCCACCTTCGATGACACATATCTCGAATTTGCGGATACATTGCAGAAGCGCCAGAACGAACTCTTCACCTCACCCGATAGTCCAGGTTTCTACACCACACCATCACCACATCCACCAGATCTACTCATGCGACTGAAAAGTGGCATGGATGCCGCCGAACCCTCCTCAAACAACATCAGCGCTCGCAACCTCTATCGTCTGAGCAGTATACTCGATGACACCTCCTATTTCAAATTAGCCGGAGAAACTGTCCAAGCATTCGAAGCCGAAATCGAGCAATTCCCACATACATTCCCCGGCTTACTCGGAAGCGTAGTAATAGGCCAGCTCGGCTTGAAAGCCATCGTCCTTACCGGTAACAATGAGGCAATACTAAAGCAATTGAGACAACAAGTAGCGCCCAACAGGACCATTGTCGCTATTGGCGCTGGGAAGGGCCAGTGGTTGAAGCAGAGAAACACTCTTTTAAAGGAGATGAACGCGGATAAAGATGGGGTTATGGTTTGTGAGGGAGGCGCTTGTAGGGAGGGCACGGAGTTCTTATGAAATTACGGAGGAAATTGGGTGGACTGGATATATGGGATGAGATTATGTCGATATGGGATATGCGAATGGTTATGGGGTCATGAGGATTTGGATGGATGGTTGTAGGCGTGGTTGCGAGGATATGGCGGTAGATTGTATTAGGATGATTCCATATAGATCTTGCTTGCAATGGGGATGAAATCTGTTATTGGGATCTCGTTTTCTTCTTTTCTTTCCTTTCCTTTCGTTGGAGAGACGAGGATGTGAGGATTGTATTTTTACATTCAAAGTAGCGTTTTGTGATCGCGGAACGGAGATGTAAGGTGAGGATTGTAAGGCATGCGTTCGGTTTTACGGGGTGATGCCAGTCATATGAATTCATGCATGTTGTTCCAGAAACACGTGTCGAAAGAAAGCTAGTAGCAATTTACCCGTCTTGCAACCTGCAGCCTTTACCTACTTCCCAACCAAGTAAGCAATCCAAATCTCGTTTATAGCAACGTTTACTCGTTACCAAAATCTATCATAAACCCATACTACCATAACCGCATACTCATATACCTACCCCTCCCTCCACCACTCCCCACACCACCTATTCAGCAAAAGCCCAATAAACCTCCAACCCCTCCCCCTTCGCCGCCTCAAAATGAACCTCAACCCCCTGCCCAACAAAGAAGACATACCCTTCTTTGATCTCAAAAGTCTCACTGTCCGCTTTCATGCTTCCAGCTCCACTAGTAGCAAAAAGCACACTCGGCCCATCAACCGCCCCCACAATTTCCCTTTCGCCTTTCCCAAGCTGAATCATAAGCATATCAAACTCCCCCATCGGCGGCGCCCAAACTCTCGTTTTCCCCATTCCCCCCCTCGGAGATGGCTTACTCTCCAACAGGACCTCATGAGCATTATGCGGCGAAAAAGTAAGAGCGGACGTGAAGAGGGAGATGTTATCTCGGGAAGCGCGAGGGCAGAAACCGGTGTTGAGGACGTTGTTGGAGCGTGCCATGCATTCTACTATGTTGCCGGATAGGTAGGCGTGCGGGCAGTCGGCTGGGACGTAGATTGCGGAGGAGGCGGGGAGGGTGAGGAAGTTCATTGTGCTGAGGGGGGGAGGGGGGGTTAGTTGGTGGGGGTTTGGGAGGGAGGGGAGGAGGGGGGAGACGTACAAGAGCGCCACGAGGTTTCCGGGATCTTCGATTGAGTATTGATCTTGGAGGCGGGGGAGGATGTCGAGGATGTATGCGTGTTTTCCGTATTTTTCTCGCTGGATCTTCTGGAGTCCTTGTTGGCATTCTTTGATGCTTTCGTCGCTTGATTTTAGTATCGTCTCGACTACGCTCCGCAAAGTCTCGTTATCGAACTTTGCTTGCTTGTTCGGCAGGAACTTTTGCAGGGGTGGCAAGGTGTCGAAAAGCGCCTGGATCTCCTCTGTAGCCATCCACCCTGCAAAAACCTCAAACGGCCCCAATGCAATCGCTATCTCAGGCTTATGGTTATCATCGGTGAACTGCTCTGGATTCTCCTTATGCAGCTTCGTCGCCAGATCTTTGTTAGGGTGGATTTGCAATGGCAATGCTTTTGCTATTGAAAGAATTTTCGGCAGGAAGGGTATTACGCCGCCAAATTTTTCGACGCAATTTTTGCCTAGGAGTTGTTCTTTGTTTTCGTCGACTATTTTGTGGAGTTCGACGCCGGTTTCGAGCGATTTGGCGGGGAGGACTGGGTAGTCGCCCATCCACATTTCAGCATATTCTTTGTCTTCTATTTTGAAGCCTGTGTTTGGAGTTTTGGAGCATAATACGGCGGCGAGGGAGTCGGTACCGCGGCGACCCCAAGGGTAGTTCTGTGATTGTTAGAATGTTAAGGGTATGAATAAATCTAGGAGACATACATTGCAGGAGCATTGGAGTTGAAATACTGAGGGTGTCATCTTGGAAGAATTCGATTCGATGCCAAACAAGTGGCTGGTTACATTTGAGTAAACGACTTCTGTGAAAGCTGATGGTCACTAGATAGATGTCAACGGTTTTGGTGTTTACATGTTGCCTATGTCGTCACAAAATTTGAGCTTTCGGATCAATCGTCATTGTTAGCCGCAACGTTGCAGAAGTATGACATCAGTAGTTCAACCAATCAATTGCACAACAGATTTCCTGACGGATGACGAAGATAAGATTCAATTAAAAACTCGCATGAAACTACTTGACATTAAGGACTCGATGCCAAACTCTCCTTCTAAAATATTGGCATTCGAGGAACGACTGTAATACGCTCCGTTCTAATGAAAGTCCTTTCTCGGAATATGTCGCTTCCTCCAGAAATCATTAAAACATGCGCGCTAAGAGCAAGGCGAGAGCATCTGTGCTGACGACGAAACTTCTCAACCATCACTGCTCTGTAGTGCACGACCCCGGATTGATAACTTCAAAGATGCCTTCACGCTTGACGAGACCATCTTTGAGTTTCTGCAGGGTGGGCTTATGGCTGATACCGTTAACTACCAGCTTTTGCAGTCGGGTCTCGCCTCCATTGGTCAAGGGTCCAAACATGTCGATGATAGGTTGCGTCTTTCCATTCGTTAGTATCGGCAATTACATAACCCGGAAATCGAAGAACTTACCATGAGACCCTCTGCATCGGTCAACATCCAGTCTGAGAAATCTAATGTCAGGTTCTCTAGGGCAGGGAAGCCCACATGGCGGCCACCATAGTCAGAGAAAAGGTTATATGCCCACGGATGCCAGAGCAATTCACGGTTCGGTGGAGCTATAGGTCGATAGGTACCCCGAGCGATGATAGATCCACTTAAGCTAGGTAGATTGTCGGAGTTCTCAGGCCCGAAATTGATGAGTACGGTGCGCAATAACGTCAGTCTACCCTCGGGCGTGTTTAGTGGGCTGCAGTTGGGAACTACTCATTATCAGCAACGTCCGACGTTATCCTCATTGCGCTCTTATTCAAGTAGATAACATACCCGATGAGAAACGTGAGACAGCCGATGAATTCGCTTTAAAACAATGCACGGCTTGTTTGCTGCAAAATCTGAACCGATTGAGTCCATACAATACTGGTATCGACTCCACGTAAATTGCGCGACATGTTCGCATGATGCGGGCATCGAGCCCAGGAATAGGTTTGCGTTGGCTTAGTACTATTGGTTTCTGTCCAATATTGCTCAGTCAACTCCTCAATCCTAACGCGATACAGAATCATGATGGAAGGTTCTTAGATCACATACTTGGTGGGCCAGCTGCCTGTGCGGGTCAATGATGAATCCTGAAACCACCAAGAGGTTCTCGTAGATCATAAGTCTGATCTCGGCTGCGCATTTCAAGAAGAGAGGACAGTCCTGAACTGCGATACCTAGTTCTTGGAGTGCATGAGAACGTGCTCGTTCGGTGCTACTGTCTGGTGAGGCTGCGCTGGGCGAAGATTCGCGTTCCAACAGACAGTCCGTAAGTTCACTGGTGTTAACCAATAAGGCGTGCTCTCTAGGCGTGGCCGAGTCTGTATTGAGTCTACTTGTGATATCCGACGTCTGGAAGCTGTTAGCTATCGAAAATGCCTAGGAATAGGCAGCTTACGTTTGAAACAGTGACGAGTGCAGATGATAATGCATCTAGCTGAAGACCATCCGGATCGCGTTCACTGGTAGCTTTTGTGCTGGTAGGTGACAGGATCATTGCCGGACGTCCCAGACTGAAATTAAAGTTGAACAAACCACCAACACTCAAAGCGAACGTACAATACGTAGACATGCTGGCTTTGTGGTAAGGATTTGAGATTGTGGGATTTGTCTGCTGCCAAGATCACTTTTGCCTCACTTCAGTGATGGGTGATAGGATGGAATAGTTTTGGCACGAAAGCACACGAGGATGAAAAAAGCACACAATAACGACAATAGCATTACCCCGTATGTTCTTTTTCAATGAAAGAGAACCCGAAGCATTCGTTGTTGAAGCGAGTACGTGTCGTAGTAAGTGAGGGTGTTGATGAAAATAGAGGGAGGAAGTCAAGTGATGAAAGGTAGTATGCTATCAGAACGCGGCCCGGGTATCTTGGTTTAGCCGAAGGTAAACAAGGTCTTCACGCCCTTTATAGTGAATGCCAATCTCATACTATAACAGGGGTCGGATATTTGCAGTTCACAAGCTGAAAAGTGTTTTCCTCACGAACGGTGAGACCAGTAGGCCCAGACCGCCGCTCATAGGTGTATTTACATGTGACGAGACATTTATATAAGGAATGGTTCGCAAATAGTTGGCTGTTCTTATTGCTGTATCTGCGGGAATAGCAGTATCAAATAGTTGTAATGTCCACGAACCACATACTCATGAGTCCATCACTTCAAAGACCTTGCCTGGCCTGAGAAAGCCAGTTCTGAATTCGTCGAGTGTAGGTCCATGTTTGACTCCTTTGACCTTGAGATGCCTGAGCTTTGGATAAGTTTGAAATTTTCGAAGGAAAGGTTTCGTCTACTCATGTTGTCAGATCTTTCATCTCGAGCAGAGTCTGGAGGATTTACAAAAACGCCCTCATCCTCCGTCAATTGCCAACTCGAGAAGTCGAGAGTCAGCGTTTCAAGGGCGGGAAAACCGTGACAAGTGACATGATTGAACATTGAGATATCGAATACGTGTTGCGACCACCATTTCCAACAACAATCTCTCTCCTCTTGTCGTATTGATGAATCGGGTTGTCCAGCCGCATACGAAAACACAGAGAGCGCTGAAGGGGCTGGAAGTTTCAAATTTAGGTGTATTGTGCGGAGCAATTTCAACCTGCCATAGGGCGTGGCGTTGAATTGGAATTCTGCATTTGTCAGCGCCCATTAATTGTAGCATATACAACTTTGGAGAAAACATACCAGGATAGCAATTTTCGGATACTCTCTTCAAGCCATGATTCTGGAAGTTGCCAATATCTTTGGGGTAAGTGAACTGGAATTCGTTGTCTCCATACAATATAGACACAGTCTCCCCGTAGATTGTTTGGCAGGTTTGCATTAAAGTGGCATCTATACCATAGCCCGAAACCCCCCAGGAAACATTCCCAGGATTGACGACAGTCTCGTGGCTGGCTTTCTTACGTGGCAATAGTATGGATTCACCTGATACCAAGAGGTGCCGATATATCATACGTCTAATCTCAGGGGGTATCTTTGTGAATAGAACACATGCGAGCTGCTGGGATCGAGTAGATGAATGAGTTTTCGCCTCTGTCGCAGTAGGCTCAGCGGTTTTAGGGGTCCCGATGCGAAGTTGATATTGGAAAGAGCTTCCAAGTCCAACTGCCAAGAACAACTGTAGAGGCATGATGGCTCCCCGTAGTAGGATAATTCGGTTGTTTCCCCGAATTGATGTTGGAAAGGGCGAGAAGGTAAAGAGTATGATGGCCTCGTTGAGTATGCTACAATGTAAAATGGCCCAATTGGGAATTCGATAAGCACCTGTTTGTGCGATGAATTGCGCAGCTGAATCTGCTAGAGGGCAAATACGTAAAATTTTTCCGGAGTATTGGAGGATTTATGAGGATAAGTCTCCAGTCAAGGTCCCAATGACTGCTCTGGATTCAACGATTTAGATAAATGGTAGAGAGACACATGAGCAATAGATGGGAAATGCCTTGAGATCCAGAGACAATCGTGTGGCAGAGGAAAATCTGGGAATGATACTGAGAGGCTTGGCCATAGGTTTGGGTCGTAATCGACGCAAAAGTGCTCACAGAGATCTCTCCACGATACTCCATTGCATTTGTGCAAAGTCGCCGTTCATTATTGGGCTATGGGGGTGGGGCAGCAGCTACCCGCATAGCTACAAAATTAAGACGTCAGCCTTTCTCCGGTCCATTCTGAAAGGGTGCATAGGCCACTAATATAGCTTGAATGGTGGTTGTACAATCAAGAAGAAATGCAAGCTATCGAGGTGAAGCATATGACTTGTTCTCTGCTTGCCTTGTTCCAAGACCGGTCGTGATCACTCATTGCGCACAAACGCCTGTAGCCCGGCCCATGACCTTACCCATGCCCTAAATCGACCAACGCCCGAAAGTGATGTCTTCCTAGGAGACAGCAATAACAATGTAGGGAGTGCTAATCCTGACATGCAAATCGCTCAAGACTGCATATGACCAAGCTCGCTAGAACGCCGACTAATGCTGACACCTGGAGCTCGAGATATGCAACACCCGACAATCGATATTGACAACGTAAGGGGTATCTTCGGCTTCCAAAATCTAATCACTGAACGCCCGGATGGTGTACGAGATGATAGTGGTGATGGCGTGGACGATTAGGGATGCTTCTGTATCCGTCTCCTTCGCAGATGCTTGAGACCAGAACTCTCCCTTTCCAACGCGGGGAGTTCGTCCTCTAGGTAGAGCTTCTGCTGCGGCCCAGCGTTCCGCTTAGCCTTGATGGGTTCCTTTTCCGGCTCCTTGATGCCTAGGTCGTCATCTGGCTCAGGCTCTATGATTGGCTTGGCCTTGTCCTCCTTCTCTCCTGCTTCCGCGTGTTCTTCGTTCACCTCCGCAGTTCCCTTCCTCTCTCTCTCCTTAGCTTCTTGCTCGGCTTTCTCCTTCTCCTCTTTGGCTTTCTTCTTCTCCTCCTTCTCTTGCTGCTTCTTTCTCCTAGCCTCTTGCCTGTCCAAACGCTCTTGCTTGATTTCAGCGGGAGTCTTCTTGACCCATTCTTTAATTTCCGGATGCCACTTATGACTGTCACAAGATTAGTCTTAGTAGAGGGATAGAGGGACCCATATTAGAGGACCATACCCTTCGTATTCAGTGATAACCAGCGCCTTCTCCATATACTCTTCCGCCAGAATCCTATAATACGCATACGGAACCTTGGCCACGACACCCTCATACATGGTCTCCCTCATTGGATATAAGTCTGTGGTCTTGTAATGATGCAAGTTCTTGCAGCTCCACACTCCAGGTGCTATCGATGGCTCCGTTTCCGACAACCCCGTAACATCAATGTATAGCCCATTCCGTAGATCAATCCACCGCGCATCAATGACGTTATCTCCATTGCCACGATCACGCTCTATTATCGCTGGGTTGACATCGAGTAGGTACTGCCGCTCAATGGGAGGAATGAGGTCAGGGTCCGAGTCTGCAGAAGTATAGTCGTATATGGAGCCGTTGAAGTGGGTACCGAGGTACATCAACGTAGGCCCAGAGACTTGGGTATCGATGTCCCAGTCCCACGGAAGCATCTTCACACAGGGGTCAGCCATGGCACGCTTGGCGGGCATCCTGAACCCTACCTTTCCATTCCACCACCAACCCAATAACGTCCCATGTGCCAGCCAAGTCTCCATGCCATGCTTCTCGAAGAAGTCTAAGTACGCGCGCATCATATGTACCTGTGTATCCTGCTTATCCTCGTAGCTCAGGATACCATGTTCGTATCTGCTGTCGTAATGGTTCGCCCATTCGCTACCTCCGGGCTCGTGAAAGTATTTTGGCCAGCCATTATCGTTAACGAGCCCAGCTGCTGACTTCTTCTTCCGCCGTCGGGGTGCTAGGTGTGCGTTTATTTCGGCGAAGGACCGTGGTATAATGTTGGCTTCGACTAGGAGGTCGGAGAGGAAGGCGAGGCTAAGGATTGTGTGCTGTATTCTCATGACTGTATTGTGGGTATATGTATCGGAAGTTGAAAATAAGAAAGGTGAGTGCAGAAGACGATATCAGGTAACCATCCCCGAGTATGACATTGGAGGCGCTCGAATCTGTCGAGAGAGAGGGGCCTATTGGGTGGGAGAGTCAAGGATCCGAGGGAGCTGACGCGGAAGGATTCGTGACACGCCTGCCGCAAAGTACTCGTAAGTGCAATGGTAGGAAGGACGGAGGAGGTCATGAAGATCGAATAGCAAGTGAGAAGGGCAAGAAGAGGAGAATGGGAGCAATTGCCCTCCTGAAGGGACATGTCGCGTGCTTCCTTGGCAGCTCTGCTGATAGCCTGATACCAAGCCGTTCGGGTTTTAGGTCTTCTTGATTACCAGGTTTACGTAGTCTTGGCCATTTACGCCTAGCCGCGACAAAAACATGGCGAAAACGTATGCCATTGCTTTCACGACAGTACGAGTTTACAACCGTTGTACAAAAAAACTAAATTCATGGTTGCTCTGCTATTGCGGCCATTTGGCAGGAAGGTCCAATCCCTCGATTTCCACTCTGCTGCAAAGTTACGCCAAGCGATCTTAGCATGGTCTTGGAAAAACAAGCAACATACCCTCATACCGTAAAATGGGGATCCGGCTCGGTGTCAAACGAAATACGTAGCCCGTGCAGCGCCAAGGAAAATCACAAAAGTGAGATTCTTCCAACCGCTATAATTCCTTGATAAGGAAATTGGTCACTAGAGCTTTGCTACATAGATCAATGATGTCAATGATTCTGACGACCTCATGATCAAATAGGAAACTCCATCATTGCTCATCACGGTTTCATGAAGCTGCAAAATCTACCCACAACTCAAGTTGATCTATTCGCGCCAAGTCAGGGCCAAGTACCACCCAAGAACTCAGCCAAGCGACCACTTGCAAGCCCATTGAAAGATCAAGTATTCGGACCGACTTCCTCTTCTGGTTTGCTATCTTTCAGGCTTCACCGAGAACACGGCAGAGAGGTTTAGCCTGTAGATAGGCTCGCTTATTGAAGAGCCACATACCTCACTAGTCTTAGCTGCCACGAGTTCTTTCTTTAGAACAACTTAGCGTTATCCGGATCTCAACCGCCGTGTCACGGCTATCTCGGTTGAAAGGTTAAATTCTATTATCGGCTTCAGCTCTATGCTCCAGTTCCGAACCAAGGTTGCCGCGTCGCAGATCGGTCAATCTGTGTACATCGCCGTGTTTATATTGGCTAATCTTACACTCTGGCTAAGCCATGATATAGATAGCATGCACAAATATATGTACAATTTCTTCACCAAGAACGTCTATGATGTTTGAACACCACCCGCCATTGATGCCGCTGCGCTGGCCGCTGCTGAATCCTCTATAGTGCTCGTCGTCGCATTTGCCGTTGTTGCTTGCCCCTCCATAAGCATCACCATCACCTTTCCAACATAGATCTGCCTGTAGTATACCCCAACCGTCAACTCACTAAACCTCTCAAAGGTGCTCATCCACTCCGCCAAGCCCCTTAGTGCCCAGGCCGCAATATCATTTGTGAATCTGCCAGAAGGCACGCCCAAGTCTTGTAGTGCAAATTTCACAGTACCAAATTGGAACGCCAGCTTCCCGTCTTTGATGGGTGCATCAGCATCGGTTGCGGCGAGTTCATCTTGTGCTTCAATGACGCACATCAGCATGTATCGCTCTGGAATTGCTCTTTGCGCTGCGGTGCTGAAAATCTTCAGTTGGACTGGCGTTCTGGGGACTGGATAGGCACCAAGATTTCCCGTATCACTGAAAGTCTGTTAGCTCGGGGCTGTCGTGCGAGAACCCGAAGGTGGGGGTTCAGCTCACCTGCTTGACGCCATGCTGTTATTGGATGAGGAAATGGAGTTTGAAGACTGTACTGCCGCTGCTGCACTAGATGCAATGAGCTGGAGCGACACCAGAGCGAAGACTATACTGGGAAACATTGTATGCAATGGCTAGCTGCGATCAATGCGAAATGAGCATATCCACATCGATCAATGTCAGTAAAGAACTCCCAAAGAGACTCTATATATATTGTCCATCTGGCGTAGACGTCTTCGACAAATCGGATGTAATGCTTTGCTTCACCATCGTTTTGCCGACTCCTGGTGGCTATAAGCGATGATTGGTAGGATTGAGACATGTTTGGCTCTAAGACTCGCGAATTGAGGTAAAGGAGATCATAGCGTCGGAGCGTATGCGAGCGCAAAAGTGGCAGAATAATGTCAATAGAGAAAGTAGGATGTCCGTGCAATGCGAAATACATGCGAGCCCTTGATGGACATCACAGAGAGCTGGACGACGGGTCTTCCGAAGCCGCAAGTAAAGAAGCAAGTAACGTAGTGGTCAGGTTTCGGGAAAATGTCTGGCCATGCTGGCTGGATCTCAGACTTGCCTTGAGTGGACAGTATGCAGAGCGGTTCCGAGCTGCCTACCAACACAGGGTGCCCTTGGTTTGAAACGTCACACCCCCATTGAACTCAGAAGAATTTCGTCTTTGGCAGCCGCGAAACGGAATGGCAGAAACCTAGAGAGATAAAGAGACGGGGAGCTCGGTCCTATGGTCCTAGCAGAATGACCTCGAATGTGCGAGGTTAGGAGGCTGCACCTAGTCGTGAAGCTAGCGCGTTTGTCAATCGCAAATGGGCGTCATCAAAAACCAGCCGAGGACCAAATGTCAACGCCCTGGATAACCAGGCAGAACGATGCTGCCACCATTCATTATCACAGCTATTTCTCATCACTGATTGAAGTCTGCGTACAATTGTTCAGATCCTGCATACGGCCTAACCTTGGAGTAATTGAAAATGCTGCCTCGCTGAACCCCCGCTGCCCCTTCCCTTCGGCCTTCTACCAGAATGGCCGATTCAGTGGGCAAGTACCCTCAACTTCAAGCTCTTGCTCACTATCCTACTAGCTAACCCATCTGGCCCGTAGATCGAGTCTTCGTCCACGCCCTTAACACTGTAAAACGCATTCCCCGAACCGGGTCCGCGCGCCCCCCACCAGCAGATCGCCTCAAGCTCTACGGCCTCTACAAACAAAGCACAGAAGGAGATATCGAGAGCCTATCACAAAGACCAACGGGCAGCGACCCAGACTCCGTGGCTGAGAGGGAGAAATGGTAAATCAATCACCCTTGATCTCTCCATTAATTGGCCGGTGCTAACGGTCATCATTTAGGGACGCATGGCACGCCCACAACTCCCTCTCCCGGACAGAAGCCAAACGCCAATACATCTCCACCCTAATCGAAACAATGCACAAATACGCCACCACAACACCCGAAGCGCGAGAACTAGTCTCCGAACTCGAATTCGTCTGGGACCAAATAAAGTCCAACTCCGTCTCCTCATCCGCATCGTCGCCCGCGCAATTGGCGCAGGGCCAGGGCATCGGAGCAAGTTACAGAAGTACAGATGCAAGTCAAAGAGTCGGCGGCGAAGACGTCACTAGTGGGGGCCTCAGGGTTCTACGGCCAGTCAGCGACGGCGACGAAGAAGACGACGACGACATCGAAGACGGCGAAGACTTTGAAGAAGCACACCACACGCCCCTCGACGAAGACTCCGGAGCAATCCTCACATCCCGCCGCCAACCTGCAGATCTCGACGTGCGGAACCGCAAGTGGAGAAAACGAATCGAATACACGCTCATCAAACTTACTACTGAAATCGCTGCGTTGAGAGAACAGGTGGAGGCGAAGAGGGTAGGGGAGGGGAAGAGGAGGAATGGGGTGTGGGCTTGGATAACGTGGCTTGTGTGGGTTGCGTTGAGGCATTTGGTGGTTGATTTGGCGGTGCTTGGGTTTTTGGTTGTTTGGGCGAGGAGGAAGGGGGATCGGAGGTTGGAGCAGGGGTTGGTTTTGTTGGGGGGGTATGTTAGGGAGAAGATACGGAGGGTGCGGGTAACGGGTTCGGGGAGGATACCAGGGTAGGTGATTTCAGAGGGAAATTGTACGCGTGCATAGGTGGGCCAATATTGGACAAGGTGTTGGCTTATGGGTCAAATTGGGGATGGATTTGGATAAAGCCAGGTAGATCCTCAGCTCGCCCGATCGAGACGGGTATCACCGCATGATGAGATGAAAGATCTAACTATCGGTACTACATACTGATACATTCAAACGCTCAGATACCATCGCTATGCAAAGTCATTTTCCCATTATCAACCCTTCATCAAACCCTACGCAGACCCTCCACTCCCCTCCCCCCTCTGCTTCCTCATCCTCTCCTCCGCCGCCTTCGCCATCGCCTCCCTTCTATTCACCGTCTGCGCCGGTCCTCTCGAACTCGTCCCCGATCCACTCCCACCAAGCACGAATTCCCCGCCAGACCATCCACCACCATCCACATGCCCCCCACTCCCCTCCCTATCCTCCGGGTCGTAAAAGACTTCATTGCTGACCGCCCTCCCGCCGCTCTTCCAATCCGCAGCCCGAACCTCCTTCTCAATATCCCTACACAAGTCCCAGAAATTCCGATCGTGTGGACCATGCACATTATGCGCTAGCTCATGGCAAAGCGTATCCCTTATGATCTTGTAATCCCTATACCCATCATACGCATCCGTTCGTAATCTCAACTCGATGACTTCGCCTTTATTGCGGTTCAAGCCGAGAGTCTTTGATTCGTGCGTCGTGTGTTCGGCAGGATTCATCTCCGTAAGCACGCCAACGCTGAATTTATGTTTTCGCATGGAGGCTTTGATGCCTGGATCGTCGCGTAGTCGTTCTAGGAAGTTGTGGGAGCGTGAGGGGTTGGGGAGGTAGGGGAGTGGGAGGATTGTGTGGAATGTATATGTTGCTTCTTCTTGCACTTTCTTCCAGTCTCTGTGGCGGGATGGTTGGACGGGCTTGAGGGGTGGGGTTGGAGAGTTGAGAGATTGGGGGTGGGAGGTGGAGGAGAGGGCTGATAGTTCGGTGGGTGTGGGGGCGAGGAGGACTATTTTTTTGGTTTGGAGAGTGCTGAGGAGAGGGGGGGTGGCGAATAGAGGCTTGAGGATACCGAGTTTGGGGGTTATCATGAATGTTTGGTTTGGGGTGGGGATGGAGAGGGTGCTGGCAATGAGGATGGAGAGGTCGGCGAGGGTGGAGGTCGAAGGGAGGGTGAGGGTGTGGGGGGTGCCATGGTGGGTGAACGTTATGTCGATGGTCGCGTCAGAGGCAGTAGAGGGAGCCAAGGGCTCTGCCATGTTGGCTTTGAGATTATGTGGAGCTCGGTAGGAATAGGAGAGCTTTACTGTGTACGTTGAGAGCAGTTACGACAGAAAGTGCAGAGACAAGCGCTCGCTGGCATAAGAAGGTAGATTTGTCAACGGCGGCGAGTATTCACCCGAAGATCTACCGGGCGCCACCTGCACGCCAAAACCCAAAACCCAAAGAGAGTTCGTGAGATTCTGGGCGGGGTGCTGCTAAGCGAGCCCCTAAGGCGTGATCACTACCAGGTACAGCGATTAGGGCAACAGGGGATCTTTTCGAGCATGTCCGGGCCCCACGCTACGGAGTATTGTGAGCTTTCATACGTCCTTGAGGTGACCTTTACCTCCTTGTACTAATTCTACTGTTATCGTGCACCTTCCTCTGCTTCTTATCAGATCGAATCAACGCCCAAACTTCGATTGTACTACCACCCTGATTGAGCGCTGGCCGTCGAGTCTATGGACGCTTGGGGATTGGTCAAGATATTAGCCAGGAGCTCTTACAGTTCCAGGTTCAGTACGGGCGCTACCGAAAGGCTGCATAAGCCTATCAATTCGGTCTACCCCTTCATGGCTGGGACATGGTTGGGTCATCAACCCACACTCGCTGAGCGGGGTTTGAGCGCCAGCATAGAGATAAGAAGCATCTTGAAAAGAACAACCTCCCTATCTGCCAAACTTCACTTGGGCACTGAATAGACTCGGCCCCCCACGAAACTTACCCAGTGATTGCTATGTTTGCAAAACTTATGTGGTTATAGAGCCTTATATACTGCCTTTCACCGTTGTTGTTGGCGCAGGCTTCCGTACCCCAGGCTATGGCCTTACCCTCACTTTATTTGTCGCGCTCGGAATCCTCTTCCTTTATCGCTCCGACATTTTCACCAACTAGACTCTTTGAGTTCCGTCGTGGTAAGAAGGATCGCTGTCGTGCTCTCAGACGAAACAATTTATCTGAGCTGCTTAAGGCTGGCTTGGATCCCCACGGCTGTTTGTGGGGAGACATTAAAACATGCCTCATGTTAGCTGCTGAAAGAGGTAACCTTGCCGTTGTAGAGATCTTTTCTGAGTGGTTTCCTGGCATTATGGTGCTGCATTTTGCAGCCAGCCTCTACGATTGCACTATCGTAGAATATACTCTTAACACCAACCAAGTGACCAACATCAACGCTATTGATGATCGAGGACGGACGGCACTCTCCGTAACTGTGCTCTGTCAAGGTACTCCGAATATACTCGCACTGCTCTCAAAGAATGCCGATACTACTATCAAAAACAAGGCGAGTGGTGAATCTTCGTTTCATCTCGCTGCTCGCTATGGTTATGCGACAAATGTCAGGATGCAAGTCTTTCCAACGATAATGGTTGGAAACTTGAGTTTATAGCTCTGAGCTATGGTCACTATGTTGTGGCAAGGGTGTTGGCAGATCACGCCATGAAGCAAGGTATATCTTAAGGTTGTCCATAACTGGATATTATATATGCTTTCTGGTTGATGATGGGAAACCGCTAAGTCAGTTGCTTTAAAGATCAGAACTACTTTTGACCTAGACACTCTTGGGCGTTGATGGTAGTAGACCGGACGACGGGCTTGTTAGATTGGTAGGGGATGTGGGGAGATTGTTCAGAGGTAGTTTCTCATTTGTGAATTTCTTAGGTCAGTTGCATAGTAGTGGGTACTGTATCGTCAATGTTCGCATTCCTTCCATTATAGCATTTGATGCCATGATCTACTTAGAAATAGCCAATCTAAAGCCATATACACATCTTATGGCAAGCATCCACACGGGCATCTCTCATGATATACAGACCCTCACTCTACCAACCCCTCTCCCCTCCCCCTCCCCTCCACCTCCTCCCCAACAGGAAACTCATCCTCCAACCCCACCCTAGCAACAACATTCATACTCAACAGCTCCTGAATCAACAACTTCGCCGCATACGGAATCGTCATCTTAGTCATGCCCTCGCTCTTCTTACACGTCTGGCAATACCCACTATACCCCATCATGCCACACGTGCCACAAATATCCACTACATGTGCATCGCTGCTCAGCATCAATCTCTCGAGCAGAAGTTGGCTGGCGCCATACGCGATTAGGCAATCGCGCTCCATCTCGCCGAGGCGGAGACCGCCGTCGCGGGAACGACCTTCCATGGGTTGACGCGTGAGGGTGGCGCGGGGACCGCGGGCACGAGAGTGCATTTTATCCATGACCATGTGTTTTAGTTTTTGGTAGTAGATAGGGCCGAAGAAGACATAAGCTGGTAGACTCTCGCCCGTAATACCGCTCGTGACGAAATCCTTTCCGCCGTAGCTGAAGCCGTGTTTGATGAGTATATCGCCCATATCCTCTACTTTGCTGCCGCCGAAAGCTGTTCCGTATTGGAGGTCACCGACCATGACGCCTGCTTTTCCGGAAACGAGTTCGAGCATTTTCCCGACGGTCATGCGGGAGGGGAAACCGTGTGGGTTCATTATCATGTCGGGGACTATTCCTTCGTCTGTGAAGGGCATGTCGACTTGGTCTGCTATCAGGCCTACGACGCCTTTTTGGCCGTGGCGGGAGGAGAATTTGTCGCCGACTTCGGGGCGGCGGGTTTGGCGTGTTAGGACTTTTATTACTTTGTGTTCTGTTTCCATTACTGAGACCATTACTTTGTCGATGTAGCTTGGGTCGGGGAGGCGGTATGTCATTGGTGTATCTTTATATTCGCCGACGCCCCAGTCGGAGCCGATGCCGTTGCCTACGCTTGGGTTGAGAGGCGTTTGTTTCATGATGTAGACTTCGCCGGACTGGACTCTTTCGCCAACGGAAGCAAGGCCGTGCTCATCTAGTAGTGCGTGCTTCTTGATCACGTCGCCATTTTGATCTCGTAGGGGGTCGCCGACACGCTCTTCGAGGCCGTTGGCCCATTTGCGGAGGATAGTGCTGTATTTACGGAAGACTTGGCAACGGCCGAAGCCGCGGTCTATGCTCGCTTTGTTGAGGACGAGGGCGTCTTCGATGTCGTAGCCTGAGTATGACATTACTGCCACGATGGCGTTTTGGCCAGCTGGTAGCTTGTCGTACTTTATCAGCTCGATGGCGCGGGTTTTGACGAGGGGTTTTTGTGGGTAGACCATTAGGTAGAGAATACTGTCTATGCGGGTGTATTGATTGCTGGAGATGGCGCCGATAGCTTGTTTACCCATGGCGCATTGGTAGGTGTTTCTGGGGGATTGATTGTGGTGAGGGTAAGGGATTAGGCCTGCGACGGCGCCGAGGATGGTGAAGGGTTCGATCTCGAGATGGGTTGTGTTTGAGGAGATGTCAGCTTCATACATGGCAATGTTCGAGTCATCTTCTTCGTTGACATCGAGATATTCGACTAGGCCTCGGGAGAGGAAGTCGTCGAAGCCGATTTTGCCCTTGCGAAGAGCTTGTAGGGAGCGTATGGTCACTTTTGATTTGACTTTCTCGACGATGATCAGAGGACGACATATTCTGCCTTCGTCCGTTGCAATGTGTACTGAATTGTGGTGTCCGTTGAAGGAGATGCTGACGAACTCTGAGATACGACCTGACCGACGCAACCTTCGAAAGCTATTTATGAATTGTCTAGGCTGATGAGTGAGCGCGCAAGGTGTACCATTGATGAAAATAATGTAGGCTCCGGCAACGTATAAGTCTTTACCATTGACTGTACAAAGATCCTGTGCTCCTAAGATGAACACCAGCTTCTTCACAGGAGCTGCTTCGTCGTCAGTGGTGATGTGCGTCATCAATGCCAGATTCTTAACGAGGCCGCAGGCTTCTCCCTCGGGTGTGTCTGATGGACACAACATTCCAAACTGCGATGGTTGTAACGCTCGAGGACCGGAGATTTTTCTTGTTTTCTCAAACTGACTTGAGATCCTTGTCATCATTCCCAAGGCACTAATAAAGCTCAACCGACTCAGTACATGTGTTACCCCAGCTCGCTTCATCTTGAATCTTCTCAAGTCCCAATTCCCAGTAGCGACTGATCGCTGAATCCCGGTAGTGATGTGATTGGATTGCAGGTTGAGGTATCTCAAACAGTCAAATTCCTCGGTCCTCGCTGGCTTCTTGAGTACTTTATCGACCGCGGCTTTGATGTCATGATTGTATTTTTTGAAAAGGTCCTCAAATAGCAATGACAACAGTTGTCCCGCCAGTTCTAGTCGCTTGTTACCATAGTAGTCTCGATCATCTACCAATCTACTATCATGATAAGCCATTATGGTTCGCCTGGCCATGTGTGCCACATAAAGTGCTTTAGGGCGAAAGTTCAGGCCACGCACAGGGACGTGGTTTATAATGACATTCGACAACGCTTCCATTGCTTCTTGTACATATTTCCGTCGATAGTCATGATATGTTGGCTTCGATTTCATTTGAATTCTCACTCCAATATATTCCAAGGCTTCGTGTTGGGTAGTAATGCCAAGTTTTGCGCATTCCTCAAAGTTGACTTGGAAGGTATCTTGATATGCGGAGTCGTGACCTGCAACAAGAAGTAAGATCTCATGATCTGAATGTATGCCCAGAGCCTTGAGAACAAGCACTATGGGAAGGTCTTCGTTAAGGAAGTTGTGTTTGAGATAGATTCGATCTCCTCGCATGATGACATAAGTCTTTGATTTACGCTCGTGCGTGGAGCTACCCCAATTAGCTCGTCTTTTGGGAGTGGTTGCGGCTCATACATACCATGTTACAGAAGCCTGGACTATGCCGTGCTTGGTGCCCTTCTCAACGATTACTCTGTTCTTGCTAATCTGCTCTTGTACCAAGATAACTTTTTCTGTCCCATTGACCACAAAATATCCCCCAGGATCTAGTGGACACTCTCCGAGGCTTGCCATCTCTTCATCACTCTTGTTGGAGAGGATGCATCTTGAGCTTCGAAGCATGACTGGGATTCGCCCAATGACCATGCCTTTCCTTCGAACCTCTCGCACACCACGCCAATAGGCTACATCGACCAGTATCGGTGCAGCATAGCTGGTGTCTCTTAGTCGGCATTCGTTCGGAGTTACAGTAGACTTCCACTGGTGGCGAGCCATGTCTGCTTGATCCTCATCGCTGCGGGTCGGCCATCCAACCCTAATGTCAGTGTACCTGATGTAAAACCTAGGATCTATATCGCTGAGTATGGTCTGGTTGGCTTTGATAATTCGTTTTAAGTCAACGTCGATAAAGAAGTTATATGAGTCGATATGCTGCTTGACAAGGCCTTTGACCTTTAAAAAAGCGGGAAGAAGATTCCATTTGTCCTAGCATAATCAGCGTGCTGCTGAATGACCTGGTAGCAACTGGAGCCTAGGTGATATTGCAAAGTGTGGCCAAGCCTGGCCACACAACATCGGCTCTCAAATTGAGGAGCTTGGATCCTGTAACTTGAAACCTATGCCGACAACACTTTGCCATAAGGAAATGCCAATAATAATATTCTCTTTCATGGTATGTTCACCACAATAAAGTGTGGAGGAAAGTATCGAAATATGACTCACTTTTGCAGTATCTATAGGATCTGTCAGAGATTTTCCGGAGTAGAATGGTTGAAGTAACGCATCGAAAGCCTTCAAACCATAAGCATTGGGTCTGAATATTTGAGGCAAACAATCCTACATCTCCTTGAGCCGGCTGCTTCGCCGCTGGCTGCTTTTGCGCTGGTGGTTCATCATGTACTACAGCCTTCTTGGGCTGTGGGGGCTTCCTAACCCTCTTGGCCGGTGGCTGCGTATTGGAAGTCATGAGGGACTAAATTCAGAGCTCGCTTTCGACAAAGACAGCCACCATGTACAACATCCACGAAATTTAGATTGTGATGATTGGTTGGTGGCTCTAATTCTCAGTCATTCGTGCTTAGTGCGGGTGACTAAGCCTGTAAGCGTGACGCTAAAGGTATTGACTAATCGTGTCGGCAGCCACGAAAGACAAAAATGAAGCCGGCTCCGGTACTACTTTACGCTATCGTTCTTTAGAGGGAGGACACAATTGTCGATGCAGCGCCATTAGTTCCATATCTTCCTATTTCGTCCATAATATGGAAATGGTAATCTTAAGGTACAGTTGCGGGCTTCATGAGACAGTAGATTTTGCTCGACTTCACAGCAAATTTATCCCACTGTAGTATAAGCTTCTCAGGGAGCTTAAATTCTAACACTGTAATCGACCACAGCACCCATATCGACCTGCTGGGCCAAGGATAAAACACAATAACACAGGTGGTAGCCCTGGCAGCAACGCATCGTACCCTGGCTCAGGCCTACCTTTGATAGTAGTACCAGGCTCGGTGTCAGCATCCTTTCTCGTTTCTACTGAATAATAGATTGACACTCTGTATTGCCAAGCAAGGCATACACGGGTATCGTATCGTTCCAATCTGGGGAGTGGCCCTGCAATAGGGTGGGTTGGCAGGCAGCGCAGTACAAGTTGCATGACCAAAGGCCACAACGATCGAACATCAACGGCAAAATGTACATTGAGACTGTCGAGTCAAGTACTAAGTTCCTGTTTGTCAAATTCGTGAGGCAACACTGCAGAAGGCTGAATGTGACCGAAGGAGCGAGGCTGTGAGAGCGCAGGTACCGGGAAGGATGAGGTGGAGGCACATTTGGATTGCTCTGATGCTCAACAGATCTTGAGTGAGAGCTGACTTGATGGGATCAAGATTATGGTACTCCTTTCACTCATTATGGCTTCCAGTCTTCTGATGGCGCATTCGTATTGCCTCTATCGGACATAGATATCACTCGGGCACACATTCCGTGGCTGTATCTGTAGCCCGGAACATGAGTGAACGCAACTTCAATTTCAGGATACGGCGCATACGTGGAAGAGCAGCATTCGAATCCTGGTTGATAAGAATTTGAGTTGATTCGTGCATTTTCCCTGACAATTCCCATTGGATGGGGTTGGTACCTGTCGAAGTTGCCACTCTGAGCTTCTGAACCTGCTCTTCTGCTGCGTTAAGCACTCAGCATTCCTTGTCAGGAGTGGGAAGCACATGTTCGGTAGTAACAACGCCCAGGGATCTGCGTGAGGCTGGTGAAACGTGGGCGCAACACTTTTGAAGTATGCAATATCGGTACGGATCTTTCGCAGTGAAACATTCTACTTTATGTCTTGCCCTCTGGAGGAGAATTGCCCCGAGGCAACTCGGAAAAAGGCTGACCCACGTCTATTCAACATTTGTCACTCTGTTCACCTCTGCCGGGTAAGGTAGGTAGCATTCATAGGAGTAGTAGAAAGACGCATAGTGTTGGTTCCTCAGGCTCGAAAAGAGCGATTGAGCTGATTGGTCCAAAATGTTGTGTGTTTTCTCAACACGGATGCCGTTGTCGATCTGCCGCGGGGCTAGTGGGGACCCTGGGTAAGCTAGTACCTATAAGAGTCTAGTTATCGTGGTCACACCGCCTTGAACTGTGGGGTCCCGACGAAACGCAGGTTGTTCTTCGCAGAATCACAGAGGCAGCCATGTCCATCCGCCCAGGGGACAACTTCTTCAAGGGCAACCCCTTCGTTGGCGATTGTCTAGCAAACCCCTGCCTCCTGAGTATCAGATGGATTGCGACTCCTTCACCATGTGATCGTTGATAAGGCAGAGCCGCAGCGGAAGACCGTTAGACTCTTCAGGGGTAGGCAATCCTTGAAGATGAGCCTCTTCTCTTCATTCACGAACACTCCACGAGTGACACATAGCGCCCTGAATCTCAATGCAGGCCACGATCTTTGGCTACCTTAGATACCGGAGTTGGGGAGAATTTCGGGCTATTGGTTCCCAAAGGTAAGGGCCCTGGAGGCTTGTGATACTAATCGTGCGATCTAGCACTGCGGACGTGGCTTGCCAGATTGCTGCGATCGCAAAGGGATACATGCCCGCAACAAGTTCAACACGTATGGTATAGCAGGACTTTTAATTTGTTGCAAAGCAGAATCATAGAGCAAACAGTAGAGTATAATAATCCATACACAGTGATTATTATAGACCTGCTCAACGAAAAGGGTGGGCAATTAAGGTACCAGTAACAAGCCCAGTCGGTAGCGTTGCGCCTAGACCCCAGCACTTTCATCGAAGCCAACCTAATCTTTCCAATCCCACTCTGCAGCAACTCAAACTCAGCGACTAACTACTCATTCTTGCATCTCCATCGCTCTTTTGATCAACTCGTTGCGACGTACCCCATTCTTGTATTTGTACTATGCATCTCTAAGATTGAACCTTTCCATTCCTTTTTGGAAAGCTGTGCGAGTCTGCAAGACACGAGAATCCGCGGGGCTTCGCAGGCCGAGCCAATGTACAAGGTGCATCCAATCCGACGACCAATTGTTTGACGCCATATTCGCTATTGAGGCCCTCCGCCTTCACAATCATTCACTTTCGTAAGTTTCACTTGCCACTGGCATTCTTCCGAACTGAATATATCTCGTCTGAATATTCTTCCTCTTTCCTGCAACATCCTTTCCCTCCTCCATCTATCACGCTCACCCTCGCCCTCACCGCCCACTGCAACAACCCCACTTCCTCGTAACTTATGTCATGTACCTCAACACTAATTCAGCGCATTGATTTATAGCGTCATGGCCTTCAACAACTCAATCACAGCCCGGTACGATGAGCTGAGGTCTCCAAACCCACCCTCAAACCCCACCACAGGCACTACGACTCCCTCCAGATACTCGGGCAGCTTTATGCAGAGCCACTCTCAGCCATTCAACGACACCCGAGCGAGTCTCCAGCGTAGGCAGACCACAGATCTCAGCAAGATGCCCGCCATCACCCCAATCGGCCAACAGCCTACACCAGTCACACAAGGAGGAGATTCAGTGGACATGGCGGCCACGGTGAGATCAACTCCTTAACACTTCTCATTTGGACCCTTTGTAGATCATGTGACTCTTTTTATTGTCATTATATGCCTCAACAGCTTGCTATTGTCAACTCTACTTTTTGGTGATCGTGGAAACTTCTCAGCTTCACTTGCTGACAACCCCTCAATTAGACTTTTCATAAAGCCCAGCTCGTAAGGCCCCTCACTTCTTCACTCCGCCCTCTCCCATCTGCCTTCTTTACAACTCCTCACCTCCTTCGCCTCCCCTCATACCCTCCTTCTACTACCAACACCACACTATCTGACATACTCCAGGTTGAGAAGAAGCGTCAAGAGTACGAAGTCCTTCAAGAGCGGCGTAAGCGGTTCGAGGCCCAAATGCTGCTCTTCAGCCAGCAACAGGCTCTACAAAAAGAAGAACTGGACCATATGACTCAAGAGCTCCAGCAGACTAGCCTTGCTGGACACCAGAGCGAGCCCACAACGCCTCCCGAATACCGTGATCATGTCTTGCCTTCAGTGTTCTCACGTAGCAACCGCTACTCCTCCTCAAGCATCACCTCACCTCCGGGTCTCACACGAGGCAGCCGTTCAGGCTCTCAGCTCACCTCTCCACCCTCTGAATTAGCTCAGACCTTGCACAACCACATCAACTCAGATACGCTACCCTCCAAATCTGTGCCGGGTTCTAGGCGTGGATCAAATGAGGGTGTCCGAGCCTATGTACCTGAGACCAATGGCACGAGTCGTCGTGCTGGAGCGTAAGTCGTCTCCTTTTTCCCTGCTAACGACCGGGATCTATAACACGTCGGTGCTGATATTGTGCAGAGCGAACCGCTACTCCATGCCAGTTACTGGGTTGAGGAGCCGCAATCACGAGACTGTCCCCGAGCATTCTGCTACCATGGGTCTAGGCCATATCAACACTACAAGCTTTCTTTTCGGAGACGATGATGATAACAAAGAGTCTACCACCTCGCCAGATGTGAAGAGCTACCTACAGATGAACGCGACAGATGACAAATTCCCGATTTTGGTTCAGCGTAATGGCTATCCCGGAGTGGTGAGTAGCAGCTTGCATTTCGGCTCTGTAGTCCAGACTAACGGCATGCTGCAGCTTTCTGCATCTTCTGCTGCTTTGGATTTGGCCCTTTCACCATCTCCGCACCCAGATGCTCAGAACAATGGTTGGAGCCAACTCGCGCGTCACCGCCTTTCTCAGCAGGGAATGACACAGAGCGCACTCAACACTTTGTCAAACGGTCCGGTGAGCAACGGTGCCTCCAGCAACGAGGTTCAGACATCTCCTGAGACAATGAGTGTTCGGAATCCCAATCGTCACTCCATGGAAGCCAGCCTAGCAACTTACACACAAACACCACAAGCGAGCCAAGCCTCGTCCACCGAGTTGAGCCGACCCACCACTTTGGGGAGTATCCACGCGTCGTACTCTACAAATGACGTTCCTACGCTGAAGAAATCCAATGTCTTAATGACCAATGTTACGCCTACCAAGAATGATGCAGAGCAGAAGTTTCACAATCACAATGCAAGCTTGGGCCGTATTCCCGCAAATGCGATGAGTAGTCGTCACAGCCGTGAGCTCTCCGGGGGTGACAATCGACGTGATGAACAGGCCAATGCATACCAGCAAATTCTTTCTAGCTTACAAGCTAGCGCTGCTCCGTTTGGTCCAGCCACAACTGCCGCCTCACCTGTTGAATCGATGCCAAATCCTATGGCTCAATTTAACCCTGCGATGCAGTTCGCCAGCCAGCCATTTTATCCCGGCTATGGAATGCAAATGATGAGCATGGGTATGACTCCGATGCCTATGGCTAATCCCATGGCGTTCCAAAATCAAATGCAAGCTTTCCAGCCTCAGAACGGGTTTCAGCAGAATGGTTTCTCACCTTATCCGAATTACGGAGTCCAAGGCCGTTTCCAAGATAGCCAAGCCCGTGTCATTCAGCAGCGACGTATGCAGAACGGTGACGGTAAGCAATTCCCTAGCTCTTGGACAAATTACGACTGCTGACAATCATCATAGAGAATGCTCGCTTCACAAACGTCAAATTGGAGAACCTTCAGGGCGAGATCTTGGGCCTCTGCAAGGATCAGCATGGGTGCCGTTATCTCCAGAAGAAGCTGGAAGAGCGTAACCCCGAGCACGTCCAGATGATCTTCATCGAGACGTACGAGTATGTGGTTGACCTTATGACTGGTAATGGCTCCCTCTCCCAAGACGTAGCGTGCTTTGCTGACAACGTTAGATGCGTTCGGCAATTATCTGTGCCAAAAGCTTCTCGAGTTTTCGAATGACGAGCAGCGTACCGTCTTAATCAACAACGCCGCTCCGAAGATGGTTGAGATCGCACTGAATCCCCACGGCACACGAGCTCTGCAGAAGATGATCGAGTTCATCTCCACCCGCGAGCAGATCCAGATCGTCATCAACGCTTTGAATGATCGTGTGGTGGAGTTAATCCAGGATCTCAATGGCAACCATGTCATTCAAAAGTGCCTCAACCGCCTCTCCTCTGAGGACGCTCAGGTTTGTAATTGCGCATTCGAGCTTAGCGAAGCCTTGACTAACTAGTTACAGTTCATCTTCGATACTGTTGGCATTAACTGCGTTGCAGTGGGAACTCATCGTCATGGCTGCTGTGTCCTGCAGCGCTGCATCGACCATGCCACTGGCCTTCAGAAGGCCAAGCTCATTAGCCAAATCACTTCCAACGCCTTCTCCCTTGTGCAGGATCCGTTCGGCAATTACGTCCTTCAATACATCGTCGATCTTCAAGAGGACTGCTTCACCAATCCGTTGTGCCAGGCTTTCCAAGGGCATATACCTTCTCTGTCAAAGCAGAAGTTCAGCTCCAATGTCATCGAAAAATGCCTCCGTGGAGCCGACAAAAACGTCACACGCGTGATGATTGACGAGATGCTGAATGCCAACGAGCTGGAGAGAATGCTTCGTGACTCATACGCCAACTATGTTGTCCAGACTGCTATGGATTACGCCGATGCTGAAACCAAAGCACATCTTGTGGACGCTATTCGTCCTCTGCTGCCGGCCGTACGTCAAACCCCCCATGGCCGTCGCATTCAGAGCAAGATCATGGCCTTGGAAGGTCAAGGTCGCTTCAGCGGTAATGGCACTCCAACCGACCGTTCCTCCGGACAGATTCCCCTGAGTCTGCAAATGACATCCAGCCCGATGGCGAGCACTTATGCTGCACCAGTCAATCCTTATAACTCGATGAACAATGGATTCGCGCCCCAATTTCGTGGACAGTATCCTCAATTCTCACCTGCTGCTCATGCACATACGCTCAGCAACGGCTCCAACAACTTCATGCATTTCAATCCTGACAACAACCAGCAATCTGTACAACAATCTGCTCCGTCTTTTGCGCGTATGCCTCAGGTCAATGGTGGCTTCTTTTGAAGCGAGCCGTTGATCTAGACTGTAATTGACACGATGACACGACTTCTACGCAAACACAGCTCGGATTGCTTTAATGATACGCCTTTACCCATACGACCTGTCATGTCAAACAATGTTGGCATGATACCGACTGGGATGTTACGTCTTTGGATGAATCCGATTCATGTCGAAGCATGACCCTCAATGCCAAAATCACCGACCTATTGGATCCATCTGTGGTATTTGTTTGGACCCACTGCATTCTTTTTCAAGAAGCTCAACAGCATGTCTGCTCGATTTAGTGGAAGCATGTTGATGGACTCTGTATGCGGTCCAGACACACAGAGACGGAACCTCTTAACCTGATTCTTTGTATTCATATTGGAAAATCATACAGCTATCCTGCATTTCTTTTGTCACAAATTTCTTTCCTTTTTTAGTGGACTCGGCAAGCATCAACGATTCTCGATTTACGACTTGGACATTCCCTTATCCACTCGCAGGTGTTCCCTCCTGCGAAAGCAGTAGGCCCATCTGTATGATCAGTACTTGCGACTCGCGACTGAGCGTCTGCCGGACCTCAATTTGGCAGCACAAGCTAAGCTTGCACCAATGCACCACCTAAGCCACCTCATCTGCAGAACCAAAACATCTATGATACATCATGGAGGTACCGTCTTCTTTGGCCTTTACATCACGACATATGGCATACATGAGCGAGCAATGAAAGACCACCTGACGAATATCAGCTGTATCTAGACGCATTTGATAGATCAATGTTATTTTATTATCTCACTGACTAGGCTTCCATGTCAATAGATAACAATAGCCTCCTATCTACTCAGACACTCAACACTCGGCCCATTGAATGGCTCGAGGAGTAATGCATAGACATAAAGTAGTGGTATCAGTAAAAAGGATGCTCCACCACACCATCAACCTGATAGGGCTGACCCACTAGCGCGATCGACCTCTAAAACATTTCAAGCTCCACTCCCATCTCTCAACTTACCACACACCACCCACAAAATGGCAGTCCCTCAATCCCGCCTCCTAGCCCTCCACAAGGTACCCTTCCCTCCCTCATCCTCCCCTCCTCTCCCCCCCCCCAAAAAACAAAACCACCCAACTAACCCCCCCCCCTCCACCAACCACAGCTCCAAACAACCCTCTTCTCCCAAACCTACAACCCGCACCACCTCCGCACAGGCAACAAAATCCTACGCCAACGCCTCCGCGGCCCCGCCGTCGCAGCCTACTACCCGCCCCGTCTAGCCACGATCAAAGACCTGAAGAAAGCGTACAAGAACTTCGAGGTCGGGCTCGATATGGATACGTGGGATGAAGAGGAGGAGGAGAGGTTGGAGCGCGTGAGGTTGAAGAAGGTGAGGGGGAAGGGGGCGCCGAGGAAGAAAGGGGCGCCGAAGGAGGGGGGTGAGTTTGTTTTTGTTTTTGTTTTTTTTGAAGTTTGGGGGGGGGAGGGCTAATGGGTTTTGTAGATGAGAAGGGGAAGAAAGGGAAGAAGTGAGGGGATGGGGTGGGGTGATGGGTGTGGGGGGTGTAGTATGGGATAGGCATCTTGATAGAATGGAGTGAGCGAGAGTATGTATACTATGGTGTACAAAGGTTGGAGGAATGAGGGAGAAGGCAGGATCCGGATGGAGTCGATTGAAGGTGAATATCTTGAGGTTCTGTTTGCAGAATGAAGAGGCGTGAAGAGGGAAGAGAGGATGCATTGGAATCGGCAGGCTACCTCGATGATTTCGTGGCATATTCCATGCTATGTAAGATACGAATATGCTACGGATTCCGCCTCGCTATGCAATTCAACGAGCCCAAGAGCGGATCAATCCTCCAGAACGTTTTCGCTTCCATCTACCAAAGTCTAAGTAACTTGTGACCTCTACCTTCCTGAGCGTCTCGACAATACGAGGTGCAAGGTTTCCAAGCTCCTCCTCGTCTGGTCCTGATCGGCGCTCTTGGATTTTTGCTCGAAATCGTCCATTCTTCCCCACTCAGAACGCAGTCCCAGTCCCCACACCCTCTCCACTCATCGCATCCAATGCCTCCTCCGCCAGCTCACTCCTTAGCCCGTCCCTTCTACTCTCCCTCTCCCTGCTTCCCCACTCCCGTAACTCTTTCCGCTTCTCGCGCTGCTTCTCCTCAATTTGTTCTAAGAGCTTTTTCCTGCCTTCTTCCAACTCCGCCAGCCGCTTCTTAGCTGCGGGATCGATTGCGCTCGGTAAAGCTTCACCGCCATCTTTGATGGCAGGCACGGAAGCGAGATGATTGGTGAAGCGCTGGGTACGAGGGTAGGTCGTTGAAGAAGAGTTGTTAGAGCGAAAAGGCGGGGGGGCACGGAACGGAGCTTCATAGGAAGATGGCGGACCGTGGTGAGAACCTCGTGGGCCGTGCGGAACGTGATCTCCAGGTGGGGGGCGAGAGTCGTAATGCCCTCGCGAAGGTGGGCCATGGTATGGCGATGCGGGAGGTGGACGACCACCACGATAAGCTGGCGGACCCCCGTATTGGTGATCTCGTGAATCTCCTCTCCCACCAAAGGACGGCCCACCTCGCGGTCGAGTGGGGGCAGCAAGGAGGTTGGCGCTTGTAGGGCGATTGTGTGCTGACATGGATATTGGAGCTGCAGGCGGTGGCCCAGATGGTGAGTCTCGAGCATAAGAGTCTCTGCGCGCGGGGCCACTCGGTGGTGGGCGGGTGTCTCCATTCCGGTATCCTGATGGTCCAGACGGGGCCATCTGGGCATCTGACCAGGCAGCAGGTGTATTCCCATTACGGAATCCATCTCGCTCCCGTGCTGGTGGAGATCGGGTGCGGTAGGATAACGGTTCGCGTGGTGGGGAAATTGGGACAGGCGAGTAACCTCTTCGAGGAGGAGATCTGTCACGATAGCCTGTATCTCGTGGACCAGCTGGCGGCGCGCGACCACCGCGTGATGCTGGGGTATGTGTACCTGATCCAGTGTTTGGTATCCGATCAGGGTGCATATGCGGTGAGGAACGTCGAGAAGAGATAGGTGAGGCAATGCGTGAAACATGTTCTGAGCGTCTTAGTGGGGACGGTGATCGTTCCCCAGGGCGGTAATTGTTCTCATTCGGGAACCTTGGCCGTGGGTTCCTTGGTGGAGAGTGATCACGTCTCTCATATCTATCCCTCGAAGGAGACACCATTCTGTCCCGTTTGGTGGGAAGTGGCGAGCGAGGACGACGATAGGGTGAAGGTTCTCGTCTCATTGGAGGTGATCTTGGACGGCCCACGGGAGATCGTGAGTATCGTCGTGTCCTAGGCAAGGGTGATCTTGCGCGTATGTCTCTTCGAGGCGAATAAGCTCTAGGCGGTGATCGTGGTCGCCCTCTGTAGCTGCCTCCATCTCTTCCTCTGTACGCTGGGCTTCGCGATCGGCGGCGGTCTACTCCCGGAGCATATGAATCTACATGGGGGTCTGGCGTGCGGCCTCTTCGTGGTGGAGATCGATAGCCACGATAGTCTGAACGTGGAGCGCCGTTGCGGTCTGAAGGGCGATATGACTCTCCGCTAAGAGGGCGATCGTCATCGTCGTATCTGAGGGTAAGCATGTCAGTAACATAGACGGATTGGGCGCTAGAAGCTTGTGAAGGACATTCAGTATCAAAGGGTAGAAGCTTCCGTGAGTCGAAGCTGCTTAAGATAGCGTGTGGAACGAACCTTCTGTCCCGGCCTCTGTCCATAGTGCTTGGTGAACTTTTCACTCAGACGGAAAGAGCGAGCTGGTCAAAGTGACTGTCGTAGAGCTGGATAGCGCATGAGTGTGAAGCTAGGCAAGACGCGGGCAATGACCTCGCAGTGGTGCAGTGATCGTCAACAAAATAATTTTGGCACGCTAACCGCATCAGGACCACGATCTAAATTATAGAGACTCCCGTCTCCTTTTTCCAGTCCACAGCATCCACCAAGCACCGCTGTCAGCTGCAGACGAATAAAATTCCGTAAGGGGTAGCTTAAACCTACGTCATGTCGTTTTGACGCCCATCGAACATTCACCCAGTCATTCACCACCTTTCTGGTGTTCTGGGCCTGTACGAGTTGCATTCACTATGGGTGTTGGTTGGCAAAATTTTATGCCTTCAATGTTGACGCCTTGTATGTGTTGGTTGATGATATGATTCCCTGTGGACTACCGCTTGCCCCGCCTCTCTTCGTCCCTCTTCTGCCTTTTCCGACTTTCGCTAGCTATCATGTCACTCAAATCTTCTTGAAAGCCCCATTGCCCTTGTTCCTGCTTCTTCTCTGCTTCATACAACCTCTTCAAATCTTCTTTGTCCATGCTATCCTTCGCCTGTAGAGTATCTGGATCCATCGCAACCTCCACATCACCTGGCTTTTTCCTCTTTCTGTTCTGATCATCCTGCCCCAGTACGGGTAAGTTGCTCTGAGCAGCTTTGAGGTCGTATGTTCGATCACCACCAAAGAAGCCAAGAACTTTGGCAGATTGTTCCGGAATAACTTGATATGCTGTTCGAGGATGTGTAGACTCTTCCGTTTCCGTCCCCCTTCTTTGCTTCCGTAGATCAAATTCGCCAGCCACGCTTTCAGCGCCACCATATTCTGAAGGCACTGTAGATGTCATGCCTCCCGGAGTTTCAAGGCCACTTGGTGTCTGCAATCCGGCGCCAACGTCCTCAGTGTCCCCCTCTTCGTCCTCTTCATCACTCTCCTCCTCCTCAGACTCCTCTTCAGGCTCTTGTAGTTCACCCCATAACGTCTTCTCAACCGGCTCGCCAAGCTGAGTATTCTGTTGCGGCTGTAAGACACCAAATATATCACCACCATACAGAGGTCGATTGTATTCATCCACGGGCGGCTTGCCGTATCCACCAGGATGGAAGCCCCACGCGCCGCCTGGAGGAGGAGGGGCGTTGAGACCGGGTATCTTAAGGGCAGGATATGAAGGGGGCGGACCAAAGCGCTGTTGATTGATCAGCCATGGCGGCGGGGCGCCGGGTGGAATATTCAGAGCTTCTTTCAACTCTTCGCTGAGCTCACCAGGTCGAAGATGTTTGAGATTAGTCTCATACTCCTTGCCCTCGTAGTACACTTCCCCATAACGGGTAAGCTCTGGCTTGGTCTGAAACCTGAAGAATGCTTCGTAAAGCTTCTGGTAGTCAATGTCGAGCTTGCCCATCTTCGGCTGGACGCGCTCTCGCTGCTTCTGTTTGAGGCTGGCTTGGTCCTGCTTCTCTAAGACTGCGTCGCGCATCTCTGCGATTCCAGTCTCCTGGATGAATTTTGGTAGAGAAAATGGAGGCTTTTCTACACCACGTTTAGACGATAGATACTCACGCTTCAGAGACCAGTGTGAGGGAACGGGTACAACATTTCGGTATGCTTTGATATGCACCAGTAATCGAGGATCTGAAGCTGAGGTATCTGTCCAATCCACTGTCTCCGGCTTCTCCACCAAAGCTTTGAGTTCCGCGACTGATAGCTTGTTCTGCTCTTTTCGCTTCTTCTTTGACATTTTTGGCTGACCTGCCTCTTCATCTTCATCAGGTATGTCATCGTCCTCGTCAAAGTAGATTTCAGGTTTCTCGGGCTCCTTCGTTGATGGGTCCTCCTTATCATTCTGTTCAAATCTGCCCATTATATCTCTGTACATCTCATAGAGAGGGTCCATCTCATCGATCCCGTCAACACCATTGTTGGTCGCGTCTTGCTCGTCCGTTGCCGGAGTGGCAGGTTCGATTTTGACCGGCGATGCTTCTGCCTCGGCAGAGGGCTCTGGAGTTGGTGTGGCAGGGGCCTGTGACATGTAGTCAGTATCACGCTTTCTAGAATAAAAAACGCAGCTTACATCGACCTGTTTTGCTGCCTTCTTCTTTGCTCTCCTCAACTGGTTTTTCGTCGGCTTGGTCGCGGAAGGCATTTCGGCCACAATCTTCGCAGTATTGTGACGAAGGCTGTAGACAGCGCGTGACCTGTACGAGACTCGACAGCGAAGCCTTGAAGATGAAGAATATAGTCGAGTTTCGTGTGGTGTATTGGTAGTTACGGAGAGATTTGAGGTCGTTGAAATGTACGCTAGTAGTTCAGCCCTATGAATTTGGCTATTCGCACAAGGTCGTTACTTTCACCTACTCTCTCCATATAACACCTCTAGAATGCCTGACGTCTCCATTATATATGCCATTTGCTGCTTTCCAAGTCCGAAATAAGCAGAAGGCGTCTCTGGTCTTTAACCATGGGCAAAAAGAGACACCATGAGTCTAGCGGGCAATCTCCTATTTCGCCTCGAAAGCAACCGAAAGCTGCATTTGTGAGTGAGATCTCTGAAGATGCGACCAAGTGCGCTGAACCCAACCAGGAAAACGTGCAACACAGTGGACATTACAGTGATTCAAGGGAGGTTTCGTCGGATCCTCTATCGAACTCAATCGGTGGGTCTCAGCGTCCTGAGCATTCACAAGGAGCTCCCAACATTATTCAAGCGCTCAACTACTCTTCATATTCGCAACCTACTTTGCAACCTCTCGTTTACCGAGCCTACAATGGTCGCCCTTCGACCTTACCTCCACTGCCTTCCGTCAAAGATGAATCCCTCGAGTCTGTCATCTTCACCCATCATGCATCTCTTGGAGGTCATCCCTCTACAAAGTTGGCAATGTCCTACGACCGCCTCGAATTTCTCGGTGATGCCTATATCGAGGTGATAGCCTCCCGTCTCTTATTCCCGCGCTTCCCCAAGCTCTCTGCTGGCCGTCTATCTCAACAACGTGAAATGCTCGTAAGGAATGAAACGCTCGCAGATTACGCTCTCGCCTACGGCTTCGATGAGAGAGCAAAGTTACCGAGTAGCATGAAAAGAGGAGGGACGGACGGCACGAAAATATGGACAAAGACAATGGGCGATGTCTTCGAAGCCTATACCGCTGCCATCATCATAGCTGATCCTGAGAACGGCTTCCAAATAGCAGAAGCATGGCTCACGGCGCTATGGGAGCACAAACTTTCTACGCAACCTACCACCGACACGCAGACAGCTGATCCAAATGCTAAGACACAGCTCGCGACCAAGGTTATGGGGAAAGGTATTAAGCTCAAGTACCTAGAAGATAATCCAGCTGAGGAGCTCAGAAAGGAAGGGAAACTGGTCTTTCATATCGGCGCCTACCTTACAGGATGGGGTTGGGAGAACGTGAAGCTGGGAAGCGGAAAGGGACTAAACAAGCAAGAAGCCGGAGCTAAGGCAGCGGCTGATGCTTTGACAAATCCTCTAACGGCTCAGGTAGCAAGTGTGAAGCGGGAGTATGATGCAAACAGATGGCTGGAGAGGAACATACAGCCGACGGAAGACGAGAAGGATGCGAAGGGTGAGAAGGAGGGTGGAGGAAGTTGAGTGGTGCAACAAGCTTCATCACTTCATCAACCATTCCATAAAGGACAATGTCTTTCCCGATTAATCCGTGCTGTCCCCTAGCTCATTAATCCAGCTTCAATTTTCCTTGAGCTATCAATTGCCTCGTCAATCACATTCCACATCTTCTGTAGCGACTCGGAGTTTTGTAGCTACACTTTACCTTCCATTGTCGGCGCAGGCGAGACCTACAGATCATCGAGTGCCCCAGCCTGCCAATCCACAACCAAGGTACCACTCTGCGCTTGGAGATGTCTTATAAAGTCCAGGTTGCACGGACTATAAATAGAAGAGGAGCCATAAGAAATTGCTGTTGAGTAGTCGACAAGCTTTACGCAACAAAACTTGGTTGCGATGATGAATCCTACGAGTGCGGGGGCTGTGTATGGTCGAAGGCAGCAACCTCCGTCGAGGGAACGCACTTGAGTTCAACTTCCATCAATCGACGGTTGAATAAAAATAGAAGGATGAACATATTAATTGGCTAGCATTAACTAACAACGCATCCGTCTGCGGACTTTCTTGCAAGACAATTCTTTCTTCGACCTCAGGAACCAATCTCTCCGCCAAACACGTCTTGGTGGTTCAGTAATCAACCCACAATCTCTCGATCGTCGAGTACGAACTGTCAATTCGGACTACTAGCAGTCTGTTACAATGCTGGGAACTTGGAGCAATGAAAAGTCAGCAGAGTGGCCAGACACCGCTCTCTATGAAAAGATCGAGGAGAAAGTGGAACATTCCGAGTCTCCTGAATCCAAAGAACCGATTGCAGAGCCGATCAAGCCCATCAAGTATCCATCCTCTCTAGTCCAAGCTAGTATGGGGATATGTGTGGCTGACAGTCTCAACATCTTAGGTGTATCGTTGTCGGTGACTGTAGAATTGATAGATCAACACTCATAGCTACATTTCACGGGCATCCGCCTCCTCAACCTTGGGAAGAGGGCATGGTTGCAACGTACTTCTCGAAGTCTTGGGACATACTTGTTGCTGAGAATTCGTATGGACTTTCTCATCAGAGAACTTGCAGTATCGTTACACTGCCCTGGGTGCTCAAGTTCCTTTAGAAGGCTGACTTTGTACTCCGAATGCTCTACAGGGCTGATGGCAAATTGTAACCTATTGAAATGTGCGACACAGTTGGCGAAGCGGGCTACGATCGCTTGTGGCCGCTTTTGTATCCACAGGCCAACGTCTCTACAATATTCTACCCCTTCCTTGATCATGCCTCCCTAAAAAGCGTAAGAGGAAAATGGTACCCCAACATAATGCAACATTGCGGCCCGGATGCGGCTCTAGTCCTCGTTGGCTTACATGATGATAGAAGGGCGGAGGATAAGGGTAAGGAACAATACGCGACGTGAGGTGTCATTGTGGAGAGGGGCACGGAGAAGCACTGGCACAACGCATGGGGAAGTGGACGAAGAGGAAAGTTGCGTGCTTAGAGGTTGCTGCTAGAGACGGAAGATACACTAACGGGATCTTTGATGTGGTGAGTGCGCCCTATTTCGAGATGTGCAATGCTGATCGTTTTCGTAGATTTTTGCTGCAGCTCTCGCGAAGCCCGAGGATGAAGAAAAGAAGCCTGATATTTCTCGTGGCATTGCAATCGCTTAGCACCTCTCGGGTAGCAGCGACAAGTTTAGATTTAATAAAGGATGTGGCATCATCCTCATCCTGGCAATCTAAGCTTCCATCGGCTTGGAGGACTGTATGATTGGTCCGCCAATGCTTCACAAGTTCATGCTTCACGTGTTCATGCTTCACGTGTTCATGCTTCACGTGTTCAAGCTTTTCACACCGCCCGATCTTCGGACTCGAAGTCTAAACTGTTCTTCCAAGACAATGTGCTCATATATATACAATCTCTCTCGGTCTCACATGCTCTTGCAGACTGCACTTGAATTCCCCCATCTTCCTATATGAACCTCGAACAATCATCTAAATCCTCGCAACATTCAGTCCACGCCTCTCACATCTCTAATACTGATTCGTCCATACAAACTCCTCAGCGAGACTATCACCTTCACCTCAAGTTCTGGTCCTCTTCAGATCACTTGTGCACTATAAATATACGCCTATTAAATAGTTTATAGAAATTTACTCGATTTCGTACAACATTAGAAAAAGTACCGAACGATACGTACAAAGGCTCAGCGGCTCTGACATCTTCGAAAACGTCGGCAGCATGTGAAAGTACACCTCAGCAACTTGGTAACTGTAATCTCATCACTCTAAGGTACTCTATCAAAGCTGTTCGAACCCACAAAGTCGGAGCTCACTACTCAATTAGTACCACCTCACCATGCCGGAGAGGGTCACGCATCCTTTCGAAGACTTCATTGTAGAGAAGGACCAACGCAAAGTTAAGCCCAAACGCAAGACTTTGGCAGAATTTCAGCGAGATCTCAGTTTCGAACTCCCTAAGGCATTCGCCACCAATCTTCGGCCCATCTACACCTTTTAATTATATATATCTTTCAATTATACAAAATATGAAGCTAATTATGGTCGTCTTATAAGTTTGCGCAAGTCGCTCTTAAAAAACTCTTACTAATCTCAAACCAGTCCCAGAGGAGATATCATGAATCAAACTGGGTTCGATCCGGACACCTCGAGTTTCGGGATTAACTATACCGACGTCTTTGGTTCGCTCTACAACGTGGAAGGTGCGGTCCTACACTTGTTGGAGTGTTGCAGCGGAGGAGGGGCAGCCATAGATGGCGCACGCGAGGTGATAGCCGCCAGTGCGTCAAATCAACCTGGGAAGAGATCGACCTCCTCAACTCCCTCAGGAAGGTTCGTCGCCGCTATCATCGCCAGCTTGAAAGAATTGAAGAAAACCCACGTCGCCTTCACTACCGTACAACTCCATTCCTACGCCGTCAACATGTCCCTAAGCTTCAAATATAAATTATATATCCAGCCTTTCTACGCAGGCCGTTTCGAGAAAGAGAAAAGGCCCATCACCATCACTCCCCTGCTGCCACCCTCTAAGGTCAATCCAAAAATTTCTCGCGAGAAAAATCTACCAAAGGAAGCCAAGGTCCTGCTCAGTATTTCGATTGAACATGAAAACCAGGTGGACAAGGACAATGTCCCAACAATGGTCAGAGAGATGTATCAATGGCTAATCGGCCGTGACAGACCCGAATGGGTCAAGCATATTGAAATGGTGGGGTTTTTACCCTCTTACTCTATGGAATTCCTGATGACTCTTCCAATTTCACTCTAGGATGTCTTGCCTGAACATCCGGCATATAAGAAGGTCAGCTTCGTCACCGGCGGCAACATGCTGCTCTCGAAAACAGCACGCAAGGCTGCTGGACTTCACGAGAGCGTGGTGGATGCAGTCAATATTCCAGACCAGTGATCACTGTCGACTTCGATGTCGGCAATGCATCTGAGCCCGCTCAATGGATATCAATACATCTGGACCCCGACTTCAGGCATCATCGGAAAACATACGTCCGTCTTCGTCAAGCCACCAAAGTAGGTCTGGCAGTTCGTCGTTCAATGAGTCAGGGACAGATGATGGGTATTAAATGGAGCGTTTTGGGTGCTGAGCATGGCAGCAAGGCTAAGCCAAATAGCATCGAGATGTTTTGGATGGCTGTCAAGATGATGAGTGTTTCTGACCCGACAAGCGTATTGCCGAACACGCCTTTATGCGCTACTTTGGTCTTGCACAGCAGGTGGACAATTGACAAATCGCAGTTCCTTTGGCACTCCCCGAGTGCGACAACGACGCATCGCTTATCGCTTCGCTCTTACCTGGATTCGGTTTACGAAGTAGTTTCCGTGCCATAGGTCTACCATGTGTGATGCTTCCATGTAAAAGATTTACATTCCATATACGATCCCTGCGCCTCTCATTCCCTCATTCACTTGAAACTCGACTCCACTCCCGTTTTTGCAAGTTCTTTCCTAGCGCATCTCCCAAATGAACTCATACACGCACATCTGACATGCACACCCTGGCCTTCCTCACTCTTTTGATTTCCCAATGTTTCAACGCTATCTCAACAGCCCCTGCCCCACCCAATGATATCTGTTTCAGCCCAATACAACCGTCCACCTCCAACAACAACAACAACAATAACAACAACAACGACTCCACATACCTGCGATTCCCCACTAGTTCAACCCACATCTACCACTCCTACACGCCCGACGAAGACGCTCGAAAATTCCACGTCCCCGACACCCAAACAACGCTCTATATCCACCTTGGCTTCAATCTCGACAGGGCAGCCCTGATTGCAACTATAGGCGCCGCTCAAAATTTCGTTCATGAACGCATTTGGAACGGTTCCCAAGGCCCCTTGGACCCGGCGCACGACCCTTTTGTGGAGGATTTGGGGTATGGTGCAAGTGTCAGGGTTACTTCTGTAAGCAGTCCATCGCCCCTTACGGATATCATTCAATACACACCACAAGAGAATTTCATTCCAACGCACAAACCCTACGACTTATGGAGCAAGGAGATGTGCTGATATTTCAACTCTTGTATCAGACTAGACCAGACCAAAGAATGACATGGGAAGTCCTCCTGGATACAATCTACGGCCTTTGGGATTTCCTGATCGTCGACGGCCATAGTATGGAGGCGGATTTCGAAGTGACGTATGTTTCCACTCCTTTTTGTCGTGAGAATTTGGTGGGGAGAGGGAGTGTTGAGATTGCGAATGTCCGTCCGAGGCCATCGCTATCATCATCACCATTTTCAGCGGCAGCGAAGCAAATGCGCAAGGGGCCGGATTAAAGCTTCGACGAATCTAGGGAGTAACTTCTCCGAAGGGTTGAGGCTTCAATGGTGGGTACTTGAGTAACTGCGGCAGGGTCGTAGTGGAAGCGAGGAAGGAGGTTTTGGTGGCGAGGGGGTTGGGGAGCTGGACGAAAGGTGTTTGCAAAGAAGCTTCTGTCAGGAATGGTTTATTTCATGTTCTATGTACATTGTAGCCTATGTACAGATCACACACCTTTTACGAAGGCGCCTGATAGCCCTCGACATCAGTACTATTCGAAAGCTTCTCATACTTCTTATAATTTTCCCTGTAAGCTTCAATCTTACCCATAATCCCCTTATATGCATCACTCCCAATAACCACCCTCAAAGGCGGGTCCTTCATGACAGCCAGCTCATACATCGCCTTAGCGCCCTTGATCGGATCACCAGCCTGCGTCCCATTTCTATCGCCCATGGCTTTCTTAGCATTTATGTGGTCATATGCTGGGTGTCGCTGGTCAGCAAACGACATTGAACGCCCGGCCCAGTCGGTGCGGAAACCTCCAGGCTCGACGCAGGTGAATTTTATGTTCCATTCTGGTTTTACTTCTTGCGAGATTGCTTCTGTGAAACCCTCTACGGCCCATTTGGAGGCGCAGTAGATAGAGAACATTGGGACGCTGTTAAACGTATGCATCAGTAACTGTGTTTCTCTCAATGTAGATCCGGTGCGGTTGTTGAGGCAATGAACTTACCCTCTCTGCCCACCAATACTAGTGACCTGCTGAATCAGTCCCCCACTCGGCTTCTGATCTCTCATGACCTCCATTGCCTTCCTCGTCACAGCAATCAAGCCGAAGAAGTTAACGTCCATTTGCGTTTTGATTTGTGAGTCTGATAGCTCCTCGAATGGGCCACTAAGGCCGTAGCCTGCATTGTTGACGACGACGTCGATGCGGCCGAAGATGTCTAGGGCTGTAGCGAAGGCGAGCTGAATATCGCCCGGATCGGTGACATCGAGTTTTACGGCATGGTAATTCTTTGGGTTAGTGTTTTTGAAGGAGAGCGTAGAAGGGTTACGGGCTGTTGCAACTGCAATGTCGCCTCGGTCGATGCTGTTGGGATTTGCGAGTCAGCCAATATGCATCTGGGACGAGGCTTCGCAATATTGAGGTAAATATAGTAAGGGGATTTCGTCTTAGGGGTTTGAGTGCGTTCAATTGACAAAGACCTGGCGGGAGAAGACGTACACTTCCTGTACGAGGTGTTTACCAAAACCCGTTGAGGTTCCTGTAATGAGGAAGACTTTAGGCATGGTGGTAGTGATGTTTATTTTATGTGCTGTGGAAGAAAAACAATGAACCTATCCAAATAACGGGAGATATATGAATCAAATAGCACAAAGCGTACCGGTACTTGCTAGATACATACGTAGCAACTCGATCTACCAACCTGACGTAGCAATGACGCGGGTCAATCCGAGATATCCGAAACCCTAATGCTCAACCCTTATCTGAGTCCTAGCGCGAAACTGTTTTCACATACTCCGAGATGATGCGAACTAACCTTTGCTACCGAGTCTCATTTAAATTGTTGTTCACATCAACGCAGGACATTGAGAGCCTGAGGCAGCATGACAGGTCTCATGTCCCGATCCAGTATTCTTTTGATAGCCTGGATAGAATGCGGTCATTCTTTAACGTCTCGCGGTTGAATGAGTCTGCGTTGCCCATCGAATCAAACGTCCTGCTTTGTCTTCTGTATCTAGATGTTGCCCATCCTTTGCTCTTCCTGAGCTATCTCATTTTGCTGGTCTTCAAGATTGATGTCGGTCATGATGGGAGCAGCTTGTTCAGTAAACACAGCAGTGGTGCTCTAGTATTCCCACCCGTTCGTTGACCACATACGGCAGCCGTCCCACATTGAATATTGCATTGGATGCCGTTGAAACCCTCACCTGCAGGATCCAAAGCTCTTTATAATATCGGCTGTCCAATGACCCAGCGTTCTCATAGCGCATCGAGGTCTCTATGCGGATACCACGTCAGCTCGGGTCTGGAGGCTGTCGCTTAACTTGATAGTCAAAGCTGTTAATGATGATACACGAGCATGTCCAAAATGTTGCAAAGACTTCTCACTTTCTGTAGCCTTTCTCTAGAGGAAAGTTTGATATTCCAGCTTTGAATATCAAGAAGAAGATTCAGAAGATACTTTTTGTCGCATAATGTTGGTCTTCCTCACCTTGTTGTTACACAGTCGCCTACCTCGCACAACAGCAGCAGACGTACTAGCCGAGGCTCATATAGTGAAAGCACTCGCCGTACCAAGCAAAGCCCCACTGGCTGCGGCAGAAGAGATCAGCATAAGAGGATCCTTCGCCTTGCCAAGTGCAGCCTCATCAAGCGCATACCCGCCACCAACATTACCCACCATAGCAACCAACAATGCCGGCGACTGTGTTAGTGGCGATGAACACACCAACTGGGCCGGTCCGATAACCTTCCAAGACTGCGAGTATGCTATAGACCTGTTGTATGGAAGGATCCATCGCTACGAAAGAAATATATTCACGTTCTGGTCACGAGAATTCATCAACGTGCCGCCAATGGATGGATGGGAGTTACCTGTTGGGTCGGCTTATGGTATGTCTAGAGTCCTACTATCCTCCTTTGCCTTCCCTTTCCCCAATGTCCAGCGTCACTAAGAGGTCTCCTTTGTGCGATCGAATAGGCAACTGCGTCCTCGTAGTCCGCATAGCGAAAGAATTCAACAACGACGTCCTCCCCCTTACCGGAGGCTTTCTGCACCCAAGCGTTTGGTCACCTATTTTTGCTGGAACGTGGCAGGAGATCATTGAGGGTCTTGGGGCGCTACACTGGGGTTGTGTAAGGCAGCGTGGATTGCCGGGTTGGGCTGCGCTGAAGACGGGAGTGTTACTGTTTGTGCCGAGGGATAGTATCGTGAGAAGGCAGTGGACTTGGCCTGCGCTGATGGTGGCGAATGGAACTGTGGATTTGAGTAGCGGGACACTTGCTGCGTAGGACAGAAACAACGCCTGGAGATCAGTATCTCAAGGATTGGAAAGTTGGCATTTCTTTGCGTTCGGTCCATGTGGTAGTGGAAGTGGCAAAGTTATACAATTTGTAGCTAAAGATTCTGAACGCTCCCTATCCTGATGAAACGCATGCATGATATAAAAGCTGTAGATTCGATTAACTCGCCTGCGAAGTTTCTGCTCGGTAACTGCTGCTCGAAGAGATGTTCTGCTCCAAAAGCCAACCTCCATTGGTGTATTTGAATCAGAAGCCGTTGATCTGAGGGCGGATAACGAATCGTCCTGACCTGTAATTCTCCTCATCAGTCTCGTCCTCCTCCTCGGGATTTTCTTCCCTCTCCCAACAGCTGTCACCACCGTCGTCATCATCTTCGTCCATCTCAGGTCCCCAACTAGCTCGAGAATCAAGCTCGTCGCTGTTTGGCGTATCGTCGTCCGTGGACCCATAGATGTGCGTTACCGCCATGTCTTGTTTGACCTCGAGCCCTTGAGGTCCAGCTTGAAGTCCGTTCGGAAGCTGCGCTCCCGCCATTTGTCCCTGAGCCTCAGCTGAATGTTCGTTGGGGAGCAAAGAAGAACTTTGGTGTTGAACATCAGCCATTCGCTTTTCGATATCAGCCATGAAGAGTCTCTCCCGCTCGGCACGCTCATTAGCAGTGAGAACCCCCTCCTGCTTTGCACGCTCTAGGGCAGTATTGGTATTTGTGATGTTCCGATCTCCGCTGTCACTCTCCCCAGGCTCAGGACCGTTTATGTCCTGGTTCTGGTGCATGTTCGCTACTGTCATCTCAGCTTCAGTTGCGTGGCCTGCCACGCCTCCCTTGCTTAAATCTCCTAGAATTTCTAGATCGGACGCCCTAGGCTCCGACTGCTTCGCATATGGTATTGTGTGATCCGTGATATCTTCCCACGAATCCTCGGTGGTTTGTCTCGCCGTTTGTGGGGCTGAGATATTGACTTGGGCCTGTTCTTCTTGTACTTGGGTGACAATTGCTTCATTCTGTGGAGTTGCTGGCTCATGTTGAGCCATGCGTTCTTGCATACCCTGTCGGAGATCTTTTGGAATTATGTCGAAGATACTGAATTTTTGGACACTCTGCACCTCACGCTCACGATCTAGGGCTTTCTGGACAGTGTCGGAACTAAAGCTTGGCCAAATGAGATTCAAGCTGAAAGCCTGGCGGAATGGATCGTAAAATTCTTTCTTAAGCATGATACCGTGACGCCTCTCAGGCTCCGTGTTATAGACATATGCTGGATCGGGGTACTCCTGCCGAGTGTCCACAGCGGGCTCGATGTCTTGGACGGCACTCTGAGCGATTCGAACTTGTCGTTTTGCCTTTTGTGTTCTTGCAGCTCGTGCGAGTGCACAAGCTCGCAAGACGTTAGGATTAGGCTTAGTGTCTTTACGGGCCTTCTTCTGCCTAGGAACCCGCACAGCCTTTGTTTTTGGCTTAGTTACTACGTGAGCCTTCGTTCGCCTGGGAGCCTTTACACCTTCTATTCTGGCTTTAGTAGATGGGCGAGCTTGCTGCTGTGGCTTCGACCCCTCATGGCGAAGTTTTCGCTGCTTGGCGATTCTGACACTCTCTGGAACCACGTCATCATCATCTGTGTCTGTACCTGAGCCTTCAGAAGTCGCTGCTTTGCGTTTTATTCCCACTTTGGACGGAGTAATAGTTGGGATCTGTTGGGTTGGGGTGTCAATAACCCCATTTGCTGCTTTAGACATTCTCCGCGTCCGCCGCCCTTGGCTGAGAAGCTCAGCGTCCAGCTCCGGCGTGGTCTGTTTTCTTCGGTCTTTCCCATCATCGGCAGGTACATACTCCCAGGTCCAGCGCTTTGTTGACGGGGGTGGCGTGGGAGGTTTTGGCTTGGAGATAGGTGTTATTACTGGGCCACTTGGGCCTGATAGTTGAGTTTCAGACATCTTGAATAGAAGTCTTCAGATTCACCGAGGCCTGGCTGCGCGGGATCAAGAAGACCTTCCGTATCCTGGTGGAACTGTGAGAAGTTGAGATCTAAGTAGGGCGAAGAAAAGTCAGAAATACAACACCACAAGCAACGTCCAGTTACGAAAATGATGTACTTACCAGGGCTAGAGACTGACCTTAACACCCTTCTCTAAATTTCACAGCTGTTGAAAATTTTAGGATCCAGGCTTCGCTGTGAATGTGTTGGAAACTCTTTCACGATGTTATGTGGAGCTACTGACTTAGCGGGCTATCTGGCAGAAGCTTGGGAAGACCTTACATCGTAATTACGATCTGGGATATCGAACACAGTCTTGTCCTGAAAAAGATGTTCACTTGCTTGGAGTTCAAGCTGATGAAATTTTCTACAGCTTTTGACACCAGCTGAGAAGAGCTTTTACTGCTGACGAAAGGTTTGCGGTGAATAATGACAATAGGTGAACGACAATAAGAGGCCTTAGTATTAACCGAAGTCGGAGGCTGGGGTTTCACAGGCCTGCAGCCGGTCACCAGGTCATCGTCAAGCAACGGTGACCAGGTGTCGTATCTTACTTTGAAACAGAGGCCAGGCAACCGGGAACCCGAGGCTGACCGCGCTTCGCCAAGCTGCCCGTGGGGCACAGCTCACTTTTTCTGAGTCCAGCTGAACTCAAACTCGACCGTGTTGCGTAGTCAAAAAGGCGCCTCCTAGCTGGTCTTCGTCGTAGTGTCTCTCAAAGCGATGTATTTCAGTTCCTTTCACGAGCTATAACCGACCGTTTTTGCCACAGCCAAATCCCGTGCTCGGCAAAAAGTCTGACTTTATCCGAACTTCAGCGCATTGTGTAACCACCACTAGTCCTCGGTGACTTTAGTCCAGTATTCAGCAAATGGTGAGATAATTTGTGGAAGTTGATGGTTTTCAATATCCTTAGGAAGAGTCTAGTACGATGCCATTTTTGACGCATCATACACGTGACACGTAACGCGTTCGTTGCTGGGGGGACGCCCTCTGTTTATGAAGAGATTTTGATCAAGGGACGGGTTTGGCCTTTCAAGCATCGATCCATGACTCTACTGACGCTTCGAGTATTGAATATGTGCTGGAGCAACAGTCAGGTAATCAACGCGTGCCTGCAGGTGTCGCGTGGCAAGTATTTAGAGCGGACTGCCTACGCGTCGAGGTTCTCTACATATCTTGGAATCATCTAATATATTATGCAAACATGAATGTTACGAAACCGACCGCAAGTTAGATGGAAGTTGTTTGCGTTTCTCTTGTCTAATGGGGATACTGTCCCACTTCTATCCTCGTCATCTGCGGTGGCTAGTGCTAGATGAGAGCCGCCAAAACGCGCGTTTAAGCAAGGTCTTTGCTACCTTAGTGAACCTTGACGTTACGACTTTCAGATTCTCTACGAAGTCTTCGCGTGCTATCGCCGCTCCAAGCTACGCTCTAAAAGACGCGCCTTCCTGCTGAACGTGTGGTTTCTCGTATGGCATTCATTGTCCAACGATCTTACACCAACGATTGCCTAAGGTACCCGCTTGGGGATGTCTCAATAGGCGGCTAGACACTCCCGTGTCCCAGCCCAGATGCGAAAATTTTCAGGTATCGCATACTAGTGTCGACTGATGCCGAGTGTATATTTGTGTTCACCCTCTTTCGCTGTCTCGGATTACCTGTCATGCGCTTATCGCATGACAATGTGGAATCCCCACGTTTCAGGGTTGGTATTAAGGGCAGAGTATGTTCCAGAAGAGTGCGGATCCTGGCAGATAATATGCTGCCAGTGCCCGTATGTGCTTCAACCTGCGGTGAAGGACCCTACACCGTTTGATGTCGACAAATCTTGATGGCTAATTGCAATGTTTCTCGTCGAGTCATTCGCATCAATAACCTCATCCTGTTTCATCGGTCTTCACTTTGCCTTCTTAAGCGCCTCTGAGATCGGAGCCAGCATTGCCGTTCCTGTCCATAACCAAAGTGTCTTGACCAATGCAAGGTCAGGACTCGCGTATAAAACCACCAACGTATATCCACTAACACTTCGAGTAGCAATCTACCTATCAGCTCTTTCCAGCTTTCTGACCATATTTCCGTATCTCGCCCACACCACATTTCTTACACTGTCCGGGATACGCAAACACGTCTTGAGATAGACATTGGCGGACGTATGAGCCGCCAAGCTCTCGGACATGTCCTTATATACGCTCGACAATATTGCGAGCACATCATCGTTGACTTTGGACCAGATGCTCGACTATCTCCAGAGAGAGACCCTCTTCTTCTACAATGGCCTGGCGGTATTGTAGGAATTGGGACGATCTCTGGCCGACAATTAAAGTACTCATCGGTGGTGGACACAATGGTTGGCCTATATGCTGTACTATACACTCAAGAAAGATCTCGCGAAGCAGGCGTGGACATATTCGATAACAACATCATGGTTGGTGAGGGGTATGTGGAAGCGAGGTCAGCCTCTCAGAAGACTTTGACCATCCAGCTCCATATCTTACGGAATTAGGAACCAACAGCTCCCTGATCAGTAAATCCACAAAGACAGACCTTGCATTACCCACTAAGAGACACCAGATATCACATCTTGTCCCTAACACACAAACGCGATTGGAATTGCTCATCGGCTCGCGGATGGACTCTGAGCTTCTCGAGCATATCTTCGAGCTTATCCAAAGCTGTTGCAACTACACAAATGAGGCTGTCGGAGATCGACCGCTATCTTCGTCGATAGACCCTGTGATTCAACATGGGGCCAAGGGTGGCAGAGTAGTCGTAGAATCCGCTGGGGATCAGCGCTTGACGTTCTCGATTTTAGGAGATACCATGCGAAGATTGACTAATCTTTTGATTTACAACCAAATTGACTCTGAGGTGGAGTTCCACATATACCAGGCTAACCTGGGCATGGTTGGTAAAGGGAATGTCACAGATAGGTCAGCAATCTGGATGTCGCATTGATATGGTCATCCTTAATGACTTAAGTAGCAAAGCTTTAGGAACTCTTGCTCAAGACACCCATCTCATACGGCCCCATTTCAAGAGATTCCATCGCCAACGACAGAAAGACTACAATGTCCCCAATACACAGACACGTCTTCGAATCTTCTTCGGCAGCCCGATGAATGCCAGGTACCTCCAGAACATGCCTCACAGTGTCCACAGATTTTGCAATCTAGAGATCATTCATGGGGGAGACCGGCAGCTTCCACCTGACCAAGATCCTTTCAGGCGCACTCTATCTGGGACCGACTTGGTAGTAGCATCATATTCTTTGCATCATATGATCTATGTTATCTTGAAGAACATCATGCGAGGTTTGCTGGATGTTCTCATTGTTGGGAAGGAAGACTGCGAAGTTACCTTTGATGTATGGGACGAGGGTATAGAGATTGCGAGTGGTCGAGTCTCGATGGCAATGGATGGAGGGAGAGAATCGTCGGCCGTCACATTCAATAATGCTTTCAATGACGCCATCAAGGACCGCTTCAACAGAACAAGATCTCAAACAAACACCTCCAAGCGCTCCGAAGATCAACCGAAACCCTAAAGTCCGAGTACTCCTTGAGTTCGCCACCCCTCGTCACTATTGAGAAGTCTATTCCCCTAAGTACCAAAGCTGTTCCCTTCTAGACCAAACAAAGACCCAATTACCGCGATAATGGGCGACCAACAGATCCAAACGACCGTAGAATCGCCCGAAGTAATTGCCTTCGCAAGTCGCATGTACGATGCTGCTCGTAAAGGCGACATAGCAATCTTCGAGCAAGCTCTCCCAGCCGGTCTTCCTGCAAACATGACCAATGATAAGGGTGATAGCTTAGTATGTCTTCGATGCGTCTCGCTTGCCCCCTGTTTGATACCTATTGTCTCTTCCTCTACCTCAAATCCCACACGTTGGCTTTACTGTTCACGCCAGTATCGACAACTTTGGCTAATGTTCCACTCCCATAGCTCATGCTCTCCACTTACCACGGCCACCTCGCCCTTTCTCGCCTCCTCCTGTCCCACAATGCCGATCCCAACAGACTTAACGACAGAGGTCAATCGCCACTGGCAGGTGCAGTCTTCAAAGGCGAAGGAGAAATAGTCGATCTACTACTAGAATCTGGTGCAGATGTAGATCTTGGACGGCCGAGTGCTGCAGAGGCTGTGGAGCTGTTCAAGAAAACAGTTGAATACGGGACGAAGTTCCAAGAGGCGAGGGACAGGTTGAAAAAGAGGAGAGAAGGAGGGGTGGGAGGAACGAAGGGGGCTACTGAGCTGGCTTGAATAGCGTTGTGACGAATTACGACTGGATGGTTCCCTTGATGGTCTTATCGTTGACGAAAGTCTGAAATTGTATTATATGTAATCTGGCGGTTAAACTTGTGGTACCACTACAATTTGCAATTAGATATTACCCCCTATATTAATATATTCCTCAGGTCAAGTACGGTGCCCGTGGCTCCTTATAAGTCAGGGCAGCCGTTCAGGAGCTAACAAGCCTGAGAGGATACCAACGCCACATCTTATTCTAGAGGTGCCCCGAGCCTATCTTCGCGCGACTTCAATCCCCTATGGACGACGACCATCACCTCATAACTCTCCAAAACTTTCGGAGAGTACACATCAGCTTCTTGTCTCTAATCACAGCTTATCTCGAGCTTTCACGTTTTCCTGGGTATGTGCTATACTCGTTACAAAACAATCACTCCAGTATTATTATCCACGACATTCGACGCTGGAAAATATGATACCTCGGAGGGGTATAGTGCTTCATCGCACAGTGGTGATGAGCTGAGTGTGTTGACAATTCCGAATCTTGGCGTCTGATATCTTCGCTACACTTTCACTGTGTTGAAGCTTGCTCTGGGACTGTACTTTTGGGTATTGGTTTAGGGCACTTGTAGCTTGTTCATTGGCGGTTTTATGTCTAGGAGGTTGAGCAATGATGGTATTATACGTCGGCTATCAGATGGGGCTGTCAAGTGTAAAGGTATGACTAGCTAAGGCTCAGGTCCAAAACAAAGGAAGTAGAGACAAGTTTTGTTATCTATAATTGCATCTACGCGATCTTATTTACTAGGAAAGAGGGCTAGGTCCAGCCGTAGACCTAGAGATCTTGAATTCAGAGCGCTGACGAGGAGTTTTGTGTGGCGAGTTGATGATAGCGTAAAGAATTGGATTGATTGTTGTGACGACTTGGTAGTTTTTTATCTGCATCTACGCTATCGATCATATCAGAGAATGACTGACACAGACCCAAAGCCAGCACAGTCACTCCAAGATCTACATGTTGTTACCTGACAACAGGGCCACTTTGTCCCGTACGTGCATTACGCCTACGAGCGTTATGGCAATCCCGATCATAGTCCGCCTTCTGCTCCGGATCGAGCAGTACCTCCGCAGCATAGCCTACTTGAGCAGCTCTCTCATCAACCTTCTTAAGCTCTACCTCCGACATGGCGGCGTTCTCGCACTTGTCGGGATGCACCTTGATACGCTGTATCTTTGCGGCTTTTGTGATCTCGGCTATGGAAGCATCGGGAGAGATTCCGAGCGTAGCGTAGTGATTTGGCAGCTCCTCTTTGATGGGGGACGGCCACACAGCTTTGTAAGGTTTCTTATAACGGTTTCCACAATCATCGTCAACGTCGTCGTATCTTCCGCTCCGGCTACTTCTGGGCTTCTCTTCACATCGGCTGCTGCTCTGAGGGTTGTATTGGCAGCTATCGGTACCGCTCCTATCAAGCATTTTTTTGCGAGAATAGAGGCTTAGAGGCTCACGGTAGGTGTTATTGCTGCTCACCTCGGGCTTTCCACTGTGATAAGAGGGCCGTCGATGCTCAGCGTAGTTTTGCGAAGGACGAGACTTGCTCGGCGAGGATTCTGTGGACGGCAGACCTGGCTCTTGTGATCGCATTTCTTGGGTGCGTTTAGGTTGGGCGCTATTGACATCTGCTGGACGTAGGTTTATATCAGCATGACGCAAGTTTGCTCTCTCCCGTTAATGCTCAAAGTGGGCCTTAGTCTTGTACACTCGGCGAGTCTGGAATCATTGCGAAGCTTACCACTTTTCCTTCTATAAGATTCAGGTGCGACCCTCAGGCGACCGAAGTCATGTATGAATTGATCTCTATCTTTGTACAACGGTTTGGCTGTGGCTCGATATACTAGTGGAAGGCCGGAGCCTTGATGAATGGCGTAAGAAGATTCACTGTAAGGCTCGCGGTTGCCCTGCTTTCCATATTCCCATGGCGGAGGTCTATAATGAGATTCTCGGCTAACATACTCTCGGAACTCTTGGGACTCTCGGGAGCTGCCTTCGCTTCCTCCTCCGCTAGCAGATGGACGTTGCGACATATTCGGGTCAATGGGAAGCGGAAAGCTCTGGGAGTGTTTGACTAGGTTGGCGATATCAGTCAAGCCAACTGTGGGATCTGTTGTGCTGATGAAATGTGATGAGCTTGAAGGGTGAAAGTCCAGGCAAAACTTGGCGGTGGCCGAGAATATTCGTATCTTTTTGTGTCTCCCACCTATATTAGTAAATCGAATTCCTTGTACCACGCGTCTGTTTCTCGCACTGTCAGACGGCATTACCCGTCAGAGAGAGGGCTCAGACTTGGCGAGAATCAACGCGGAAAGAGATAGATAACTCGGAATATTATGAAACACCCCAGACATATTTAGTCTTGTTGTGGCAAATTGTGAAACCTCGTAGACGGATATAATCTTGATGTGGCAAATGCAGTTCACAGCAGCGAAGTAAGCAGACAAAATCGTTACAAAGTATAGCAGACACGTCTTCCTCTAGAACGCATCCTGCATGTCTGCTACTAGCTTCAATCTCTTCGTTATAGGAAATGAGTGAGAGACGACAGCTATGCCGTCTAGCTAACCATAGATGATTGTCTCTTACTCTCAGATTTACGTACGATGATTTCTGAACCAAGCCTACTGTGGAGTAGCCACAGATACTTTGTTGAGTCGACTAAGGATAGAGAAATGAGAAGATGTGCTCTCCTGATATTCAAAGAGCTTAAGTCGAATATAGAGACGCGATGACTGGTGGCGGAGCTAGCTAGGCAGGTCTGAATGGAAGCTCGCCACGTCATTGCTGTGCTTAAGCATGAGCATTACTGCCGTACGGGAGGAGGCTGTTTCAATATTATTCGCCCGGCTTTCTGCATAAGGACTGGCCTCGTAGCCTTCAGCTTGAAACATAATCACTAACACCAAGAACGCAGAATTGCCCGAGGTATGGTACATGCCGGAAATCACGGCTCAGGCAATACTTTGTGGCATGAAATCATTCTCCAGGAAGACTTGGGTACTATAACGCTGGGCTATAACATGTTCCTTATGGTACAAAAGAGAAGGAGATTGAATGCACTGCTGAGTATTAAACCCAGGCCTTCTACGACACTAATCATTCCTAAACCGGCTAGCGTTAATCTATGGCCGCTGGTGGTTTTGCGAGCTTCGGAGCTCCGTCCAATTCAACAAACATCGACAACCTACAACACCAACACACTTCCTCCGTTATGCCTGCTACCACAGCTGAGACCCTGTCACTGGTATCGCGCACAGTATCCGTCGCCCCCCTCGTCCTCCTCTCAGCAGCAGATCACTTTGGTCGATCAGGCAAAGGACTACGAAAGCGAGTAGTAGGCGTCTTACTCGGGCAGAATGATGGCAAGAACGTGAGGGTTTCGAACAGCTTTGCTGGTACATACATATCTTCTTCCCTACGTTTGATAAACGGTGGCTGACCATGCCATCCCCCAGTTCCCTTCGAAGAAGATGAAAAGGACCCGTCAGTATGGTTCCTGGACCACAACTACGTTGAGGGCATGAACGACATGTTTAAGAAAGTCAACGCGCGAGAAAAACTCATAGGATGGTATCACTCTGGTCCCAAGCTGCGCGCGTCCGATCTGGAGATCAATGAGCTGTTTAAGCGCTACACACCGAATCCTCTACTGGTTATCATAGATGTGCAGCCGAAGGAAGTCGGCGTACCTACGGACGCTTACTTCGCCGTGGAAGAAATTAAAGACGTATGCTTTCCACTCCCCTCCATTTCATTTTCCCATCTTCATCCCGGCAATGTCTACGGGGTACATGCTGACAGTTTTCTCGTGATACACAGGACGGCACCACAACAACCAAAACCTTCATGCACACACCCTCCATAATCGAAGCCGAAGAAGCAGAAGAAATAGGCGTCGAGCATCTCCTCCGCGATATTCGCGACGTCGCAGTGGGCACCCTCTCCACACGCATAACATCCCAACTCCAATCACTACAGGGCCTACATCTCCGCCTCCGCGACATAGGCGCCTACCTACAGAAAGTAATCGACAAAGAATTACCCGTCAATCACGCGATCTTGGGCAACCTCCAAGACGTTTTCAACCTCCTACCCAATCTAAGTAACCCCACAGCTCTAACACCGTCAGAGGCCAGAGGGGATATAGTTGTGGACGGGGCGCCGGGGAGCACAAGTAACACGGATCTTGCGCGGAGTATGAGCGTCAAGACGAACGATCAGCTGATGTCGATCTATTTGAGTAGTTTGGTTAGGGCTATTACGGCATTCCATGATCTGATTGAGAATAAGATACAGAATCGGCAGCAGCAGGAGGAGAAGGATGCCAAGAAGGAAGAAGAGGGGAAGGATAAGGATGGAAAGAAGGTGAATGGTGTTAATGGGGTCAATGGTGAGGCGGAAGAGGGGAAGGGTGAGGAGAAGGAGAAGGCGGAGAAGGGGAAGGGGAAGGAGGGCGATAAGAAGAGGTGATCTCAGTGGTGGTAAAAGGACGTTCGGGATCGATATCATTCGGTATAGAAAGGCATATGGAAGGCAGACGCGGTCTTCCCGGCATAAGCGTGCAATGTACAATACATTCAATCCAGTATCTATGGTAATCTACAAAAGATCCCTCCTTATAATTCCAGCTCCCTTCTCCCAACGCCTACAACTCAACAGGATACTCCACCGTCTCGATCTTCTCCGGATACTCTACACCCCCCTGCCTCCTAACCTGATCCATAGTCTCCATAACAACGATACTCTCCTCCCACCCCATAACCTCACTCTCCATCTTCCCATCCCGAACACACCGCGCACACTCGTCCGCCTCCCAAAACATTCCCCACCCTGGAATCGGACAATCAAACTCTTGAACCCTCGGGTTACTACCCGCCTTTATCCGGTGCGGATCTAGATCATCCTCTTTCGGTATAAATCTATAATGCGTAGGTCGAAACGCCGGTCCAGAGACTTGTATCTCCCCTTTCGTTCCCTGGATTCGTATAGCAGGCCCGCTAGTATAATATCCATCAGGATCCGTCGCGACTCTGAAATTCGTGAGCGCGATTCCATGCGCTGTATGCTTGCCACCAGGCGCTGAAGGGAAAGTAAGTAGCATAGACGTCTTTTCGTCTGCGCCCGTAGCGTAGGTCTCGACTGAAGCGATGATGGAAGGCGTTTTTCGGGAGGCGGGGGGAACGGTGTGGTATAGGGTTTGGAAACACCATGTTAGGGGGTAAACGCCTAGATCGAGCAGCGCTCCGCCTGCTAGGTCCATGTTCACCATTCTGTGTTTTGCGCCGTTTGCGCCCCATGTGGTTTCTACGTCTTGGCCGAAGCTGAGGTCGGCGATGACGCGGTGGACGGCGCCTAGGTCGCCGGATTGGATCATTGTGCGTATTTGGGTGCTTAGGGGGAAGAAGCGGGTCCAGACTGCTTCCATTAGGAAGAGTTTCTTCTGTTTAGCTGTTTCGACTAGTTTCTTTGCTTGGGCTGCGTTTACTGTGAATGCTTTCTCGCAGAGGACGTGTTTGTTGTTTAGGAGGCAGAGCATGGTGTTTTGGTAGTGGTGGGAGTGGGGTGTGGCGACGTAGATTATGTCGACGTTTTTGTCTTTTACGAGCTCTTCGTAAGAGCCGTATGCGGCGGCTGAGGAGGGGCATTTGCATGTTTCGAGGAACTGCTTTGCGCGGGAGGCGGAGGTGGAAGATGCGGCTGCGGCGACGACATGTTTGACATCGGAGACTTGACGTGTGGAGGGGTCGAGCATGAGATCTTTGGTGAATACTGGGAGGAGAGGGTATGGTTAGATGGTACTTGGCAGGGTGGGTTTGGAGAAGCTCACGTTCGGCGATGCCTCCAGTTGCTGATGTTCATGTTAGCATTAACGTCTATAGGTAGGAACCTTTTCCTTTCTGTAGAGTATGAGAGGCCAATTAGGGGGAGTATAGCTCACCCAGGATTCCCCAGCGGATTGTATATGGCGACGACATCTTGATGGTGTGTTCAAGGGTGTATCTCAATGCGATCCATAGGATTCGAGAAGGGATTCTTGTACAGGTGCAACGTACAACATCGCGTCATGCACATCTCATGCGGAGAGCGTGGGGTAAACAGACGTCACTAGCCTAAACGTTGCGGGCCGTCGCAAGATTCGAAGCACCCTGAATGCCGTTTAGCCTAAATGTTCGAAGGTTGTACCATGGTCGAGAGTACTGCATGCTGCGATAGGGCAACTGCATGACTGTCCACCAACGCTGGACACTCTGACTTTCGCATATAGGAAAGCTGATAGCGCAGTGCTCTGAGTGTCTCCTCAAGCGGCCATACTCCCATTCCAAGACCAGACCGTCTGTCCACAACTTTAGCTTTAGGGTGTAAAGAAAGTGTCTCATCTCCACCACGCTATTCTTCCGATAGCCAAGTACGTCCTTTTATGGTTCAAGCCTTGGCAGCCAAGCCATTGAGGTGACCGTCAAAGGGATCCAGCAACTACATAGCATTATCAGCTTCTCATCTCACCGGAGATCTCACACACAGTTTGACGTCTTGTCAATTGCAGAAGTTCGTACGAAACCTCCGTGGGGGTAGAGTCGAGTCAAAGATACGTCTGTTCATCGTCTGAGGTCTTCGTTTGACTCTCAATTACGATATGACAGGGATCAGCAGGAGAGATCGGTCTGGTCTAGTCTAGGTCTATCTCAAATAAAAATGACTTCATTCCATCACTATGACATAGTCAGAATCGTAGAGCGTTTGCAGCTCCCAGCAGAGACATGCCCACACCTGGCTATTTATAGTGGCTCAGCAGCGCAGTTCGCAGCCCCAAGAAATATACCACTTGCCCGAAAGGCACCAAGAGATGGAAGATCTGATGGCTGCTCGCCTACACACCGCAGACGGTATTCTTGTCAGCTTGCAGGCTTCTGTTTCGCTCGCTGGGAATTAAACGGTTTCTACTCGGTTCACTTACCCAGATGTCAAAGGTACCTGGGGAGAACTTTTCCGGCACACGGAGGTTGTAGAAAGCCGCACCTGCCAGGTAGAAGAGGGCCATGATGCACCATTTCTGGATTGGAAAGTTCTGCAGACCGGCCGTACCTTCGATGATGGCCATGTGCGCTACAGGGGCGAAACCGCTGGCTGCGAGCCCTATGAAAAGGGAGGTTCTGTTTGGCTTGCAGTCAGCGTCAATTACCAGCTTTTGGCAGAGCGTCTATATTGGCTGCGAAAGATTAGGGAACACCGAACCTCCAAAATGCCGCTTCCGGTCCGTCTGCGAGCGGACTCACTATGACGGAAAGTACGGTGGTGGTGCAGGTTATGAAAAGTGAAATATAGAAAGCCTGGAGGCTTGGCTTGCCGTAGAGGCCGGCATATATAAATGTAGTAGCGCACGCAGCTACGTTCAGTAAGATTCCAAGATAGTCCAGCTTGAGGAAGCGCGTCGCCACTTGCTCCGAGTGTGCAGCAACGATGTGAAACCAGGCCTGTTGAGGTATGAGCAAAATTGATGTTCAGTCGCTTACACGAGGGAGACGCACAGAAAATATGAGGCACATAATGGAGCCGAAAACATATGTCTGAATCACTGCGTTGTCAGCAGTTGAGATGTCGACGCCATTATGGAGGATCGAATAGTCGGTCGCAAGAAGTACTGAGAGGTAGAAAAGTGTCGGTAAAAGATGCGACCATATGTTGACGGATTCATTGTGTAGGTGAAAGATTGACCGCAAACACGCGCTGAAGCTGTTGAGTTGACGCCGGTAACCACGCCGGATATAGGGGTCCGATTGCATCCATGAGGGCAGATCGTCCCAGGACAAGGTGTGCTGAAAGGATCTGGCGGCATCGCAGCTGACTTGGACGGCTCTCAATGCGATGTCCTTGCCGCTAGAGAACACTTCGTGCTCGACGAGAGTTTGCGAGGCATGCATGGTTGCTTGTGTGACTGTTGCCATGCTGGAAGCAGAGTTCTCGATCAAGGATACCGTAGCTATACATTACAATACAGGGCATGGTTACATGGTAATATATGGGTTCGAGTCAATTACTCAAGTCCCTTCAGATTGCCATACTACAATGACTTCCTAGAGATCGCGATGTGACCATGGAACATCCCTAGCAGTGTCTTCACCGAGCCGCAGCTGCGGACAACACGATGCGCAATTGGATAAGGATCATTCAGGATTCCAACAAGATATGAGACACATTATGTGTAGCGTGTTGTGTAGCGTTGCAGAAGGCGGTCTGTCGTATGCCTCATGTCTGCGTGGACTGAGTGTTATCTCACCACTCACGCTGAGCGAGCACGTGCCAGCTCACCCAGCTCGAAATTCTCTGCCAACTCGCATGAACCCTGCGTAGCTTGCAGAGCATCTGTCCGACCATTTGTCCGAGTCACACGTGTATACGCACGGACCACGCTTCGGCTGATGTATTGGACCAAGGAATTCTTTGTCAGGGTATCAGTAATCGTTCCTTCGATGGCCGAGGTCTCAGAAAGCGCTCTCAATGCCATGTTGATGCGGGCCACCCGTCCGGAACGCAACCTTAGAACTGTAACCTAAGGTACTGTAGACCCTTTCAGGTCGCCGACGCCAAACTACATTAGCTCCCGTTCCAAGGCTTCTAGAGCTAAAATGCACCTCAAGGGGCGAAGTCCAGATACACTTCTACTTAGTCAGTTCCAAAGTAAGCAGCTAAATTATCGCGTTCCTGGCAGTTCCGATCAGGATGACACGGCGCGATAATCTATAATTGGTTGCCCTGCATGAATAAGTGCTCCACGGGGCGTTGTTTGTGATGACTACCAAGGCTGCCGAAGCTGTGTCAGATATCAAGGTGCCGGTAGAGCAAGTCTAATGCAGCATACCTACAATTTTGGGGACTCTAAGTGGCATTCCAAGACATGTGTACTTACGCAAGGATCAAGTGCTGACGGTAGTCATGTCCAACGTGAGAAACTCAGATAAGAGATTGGTAACACAGACGGAGGATCAAATCAGGCCTAGTATACATTAATACCGACCATGGTGCAACCCCACAATCCTTACCGAGCCTCATGCGTAGCCCGTTCGCTCCAAAGCAGCTCTGGGAGCCTAGAGCTCCCAGACAGAACCTCACACAATCTCCACCTCATCCAAGATGGCTCTCCTCTCAGACTTCGTCCCCCTAGGACCACGCATATCCCTCTACACACCCGCAAACCCCACAAGCGGCCAGCTCATCATCCTCTGTACATGGCTAGGCGCCGCCCCAAAACACATAGCCAAATACACAGCAGTCTACAATCGCATTGCCCCCAGCGCCCGCATCCTCCTCATCGAATCTGGCGTCCCAATCCTCGTAAGCAGCTATGCCCGCCAACGAGCCGCCATCGTCCCTGCAGTCCTTGCCGTTCTAGACACGCTCTCAGAATGCTCAGAAAACAAAGTCGCGCCGAAGATCCTCTTACACATGTTCTCGAACGGCGGCACGAATACCGCTACGCAGTTCCTCTTTGTGCTGAATGAGCGACTACGTGCTCCGCTACCACTCACTGGGATGCTGTATGATAGCTGTCCGGCCAAGGGAACATATTGGAAGGATCATAGGGCGATGGTGTATTCGCTTCCTAAAGATATTGTGTCGAGGACGCTGGGGGATGTGGTTGTTCATATTATACTTTTGATGCTGCATACGGAGATAGCGTGTGGGCTTGAAAACCCCTCCAGCCTCCTGCGGCGGACGCTCTTGGACGAGAACAAAGTCACTGGAACGTCTGAGTCAAGCAACGGGGAGGAGGACGCTACAAGTAGGGGGCCTGGGAGGGCGTGTTATCTCTACTCTGAATCAGACCAGATGGTGGATTGGACGGATGTGAGGGATCATGCAGAGGAAGCGAGGAGTAAAGGGTGGGAAGTTGAAGAGGTGTTGTTTGAGGGCAGTTCGCACTGTGGGCATTTTCAGAAGGATGAGGGGATGTATGTTGAGGCTATGGAGAGGATGTGGCAAGGTGATGGTGATGAGGGGCAGTCGGGTAAAGGTGCGTCGAAGCTTTGAGAAGCGTGCGTTGCTGCTCTGGTTTTTTTTTTTTTTTGGGTGTACAGAATAACCCTAATCATACTCAAAGGAAACTTCATCTGAGTAGGGACACTGTCAGTACTGTAAGCCCCTTCTTCCCCAGAGATATTTCCAAAGCTAGCTCCCCAGAATTCCTTCAAGCCAACCCCACAAGCCTCCCCCAACCTCTAGCCCTGGCGACACCTGGTGTTGGCCCCCAGGAAACTTCCCCGGAGTACCCTTTACATACCCCCCTAAAGGCCCCCAGAGCATACCCCGTATCCGTCCACAAGACCAGCCCCAAAGCACCCCTACAGCACGCACCTAGAAATCGTCAAGATGTCTCCAAGACCCCCAGAGCTGCCCCTGACTTCAGCGCTTAAGCGCCCCTGGAGAGCCCCATCGAGCTACTCCCCAACATACCACGCAGCGTTGCTTGGTGGTATAGGGTACCTTATGCCCACGAGTCTTCACACAGTGACTCAAACCTCTACACGTACTCTTCGGAGTTTCGATTAGTAGGAAGGGTAGGTGGTATAGAGAGACTTAGTAGGAAATCATAGTCTATGAGTATGATATTGAAGGTGTCGAATACGGAGTTGCTGATATGATCAAGGTAGTTACACCGTAAACAGGACAGTATCGATTTTTATATGATCAATTTGACTTCATTTCCCATCAGACATCGTTTCCAGGAACCTCATTCGTGTGGTTGCGCGCCCTGATCGACTTTGAAAACGATGCTAGAGCACGCTTCAGCCGCTTCTCATTTCTCGAAAAGCTCATGAATAACATCTTTCCTAGCACGGAATTGTAGAAAAGGGCCTTCATGGTGAACCGTAAGATAATCCTGCATCTAGAACTCCATCACTTTGTCTCTTCCGTCCCGGGCCCCTTCGACCCCAGCACCAATTGATCCTAAAAAGCCCTCAGCACGGCGGAAATCAAGATGCCAAATTATTCTGGCCAGAGTGTCGCTGAGCTCCATATAAGCCATGTTTCTCCCCGCGCACGCCCGAGCTCCAAGAGAGAATGGGTTAAAGGCATGCCGTGCTCGCTCAAGCGCCTCGAGCGAGCCACACTCCCCAGGGATCCATCGCTCAGGCTTGAATGTGTATGAATCAGGGAAGAGAGCCCCATTGTGATGTATGGCATATAGAGAGACGCCGACGTCGTACCCCTCCGGGATGAATTCGTTGTCGAGCACTATGCCTCCGGTGCAGACTTCGCGCCACAGTATCCCGGTAATTGGAGGAGACATTCTCATGGCTTCATCAATGCATGCGCGAAGATACGCGCATTGTGACATCTTCTGGCCGGATTGGATCTCGGAACCAGAAGCAAATGTACCTCTGATCTCTGAGACCAGTCTCTTGTAGCAGCTGGGATATGCTGATAAATAGAAGAAGCACCCGGCCAGGGCTGTTGCGATTGTATCGGCCCCTGGGATATCAGTGGCGTACAAGCAATAGTACATGATCCCATCCACTCACCTGCAATGAGAAGGAATCTGCTTTCAGCCCATAGTTCACTTTCGGTGAAACCATCGCCAGTCTCCGGATCCTTCGCATCAACGAGGAAGGAGAAGAGATCGTTGTGAAGATTTTTGTCCGATTCAAGCCTTGATTTTACAAGATAAGACATCAGTTTGAGATACTTCTCCCGCATCCGAACCGTTCTCCGAGCAAACATTTCCTCAAGCTGCAATTTGGCCAGCGCTGGGTAGTGCACATACACAGCTGCCTTCTTGCTTGTAGCATCGACTGCATCCATCAGAAAGCGATTGTCAGCTCTCTCCTGTAACTCGAATGACTGGCCGAAGCCAAAATCGCCCATGATGTCAAAGCTAATGTATCTGCAGCACTCGGTCATGTTGGTGGGAGCCGACCACTCCTCTTGATGTCTTTATGATTTTGTGAATTTCCCCACGAAGATATCAATCTCTTTGAGGATCATGGGCTCGAAAGCCCGTAGACATCGGTCTGAGAACCCTTGGCTGATTACCCTACGTTTGTGCCTGTGAACGTCCTTATCAACGGCAGTGAAGATGTTGTATGCGCCTGGAATGGGCGCCATTGTTGTGTAGCCAAAAGATTTCTGCATGTCTTTGGAATAGTAGATCCCTGATGGTACGTCAGCAGCGTGCACAAGCCTCGGAATCTACTCTTACCGTGCAACGCGGTCGCCGAATTGAACACCAGCTTAGTCGGTCCAAGCCGCACAATGGGACCTATAACCATCAATGGAGAGGCTCCTATCGTCTCCTTCAGAAATCAGCCCGTACCCCACTGTCGATGTGCCTTCTCCGTCTCTATGTAGAGGTGTCCTTTGGCAACATGGAATGCACCCGGCAGATCTGTGATATTTGACAACCATGGTCCTGGGTAGTTGGCTAGTGGGTGGAATGTCAATCGAGAGACAACAACCGCGATTATCTATGTAGTCCAATCAATATGGCACGTTGGAGCAATTCTGTTGGAACGTCGTACTCGAAAAATAATGAGAGAAACAGCAATAAGAACCCCGTACCGCGAGGCAGGGATAGCACTTTGCGAGATGCTCTTCCAATCAAGCTGCCGTGGCGAACTCAAGAACTCCATTATATCAGCAGGCCACGGAATCAGTTATGATTTAGTTCTGCCAGCTAGTGAACTGTAAGAGTAGCCAGATTTGTGCTGGACATTTCTCTGCAGTAGCTATGGCGGTACAAGTATTGCGTAGCTGAGATCACGCCTCATCTGAGTTCTTATATGATGCAAGCGTCCTTAAATGAAGAAATGGGACTGCGTCATATTGCTGTTAGGGTGACACCGGAATCAGTTCACTGATAACCTAGAATCATTGGTCAAGGACATACTAAAGGCTTGGCGAACCCCGTACGTAGTCGTGGGAGCAGACAAGCCTATAGCAGTAGCACAGGTCTCCGTCTGTGCCTGCTAGGGACTGCATGAAGCGTAGCAAGGCCGGTGAAGACACTGGTTCAGAGATTCTGGGTCCTGGGAAGGATTGCGGCAATTGAGTTCCGGCCCCTTTTCACGGTGACTCGGGCGGTATGTGGCATTCAGAACGTAGGATCCAACATGGGCTTGCTAGCGTCATGTTGGCTGCTAGTTTCACCGCTGGAGGTAGGTTACTTCGTGGCAGTTGTTTTGGATCCTGGTAAGGCACCCAGAACTTAATCTTGACTGCCTGATCAGACATAGAAGGCTACAGATTCTAGCGTAGACAGATCAGCTGAACGCGATGCAGCAGGTTAGCAATAGAAAGACATACCAGAACTGCCCGAATGGCCTTAGTACCAGCATTCCTTCCTTCAGGAAGCCGATATGCGTCTTACTAACTATCACGCAATCTGCGCTCATCCACACATCGCTAATTTCTAAGGATGATACTGATACCTCAGGACTTTGAAGTATTCTTCCCGGCTGCCACCCAGCCTGCAGTTATCAATACTTCATTCAGGATAAGCGAGTCACGTTCTTGTCCATTTTAACAAAAAGTAGGCATGGAGCCGGTGATAACGTCTCCAATCCCTCAGACCCACATGTCAGTATGGCATCGACAAAATCCCATAGTGTCTAGATGCAAAAGTAAAGGGAGGAAAAAGATAACAAGTCGTGCTTAGACTACAGCTGAGATTTCTGTTTCAATGTGGTAATATATGATCTTACTCTCTGTATGGGTACTAGAAGGGATTACCACTTGAGTTGTCAGACTCCTGAATTGTCAATCTAGCCCTAGAGCCGTTCTGGCGGGAAGCCTGAGTGGTCTCCTAGAGTGCTAAAGCCGTAATCTCCAAGCACGCTTTTGGTCACCCAGACGACAGGCCCTAGGCAGCGTTGTCGGGCTGTTTGGGCGGTCTGGGCGGCTGAAAACTCAGAGAGTGAATACTCCTGGCACTCATAGAGGTAGAGGGAACCGATTTTCATCTTAGCGCACATCGGTTATGCTGTACTAGTCAGGAGCTTACGTGACTGAGTATCATCCTTACGTCCTGAGACCTCCAGGACACCTCATGCAATAAACGATCATACCACCATCACAGAATTGATGGCGGAACAGAGATTCCCATATCGAAAGCTGTTCGTATAAGTCGAGCACTTGAAGTGCTTAGGTGATACTCCAGCTCAATGGGACTGGCGCTATCAAATAACCACACATTCGTACGAGCACACATGCTGCGGCCATGACAGAACACCAACGTCTACATAGCAGGGAAAGGCCCCTCTACTGGACTCTTCTCCACCAAATCCACTGGTTTGGTACTAGCCTTGGCTTCGTCACCCACGACCGAAATCTGATTCTTCCGCCACAATGTGCCGACTGTCAAGAGTTGTGCCCCCGCAAACCCCGTCATTATCTTCATCTGTAGATTATAGCCATCTGAGAAGGCTACCAATACCTGCGCTTGTAACCTAGGTGGTAAAAGGTATATTGACGCCGTTGATCGTAGCAAGACAGAAATTTCTTCTGCAGACACTAAACCAGCGAGAGCTGAACTCAGATAGTTGTTGAGGACGTTGGATGCAATGGCTAAACTAAGAGCACCGCCAAGACTACGAAACTGGAGCAGCGCTCCGCTTGCAACGGCCGGTGTGGGAAGCAGTATCAGCATCGATCCCTCAAGGACATAGTGTGGATTCAATGTTCTGCGACAAGACCATACCTACATCCCTAGTCTCTACCACATGAGGAGGTATAATAAGATAGATGCCTATCACCATGCCTACACCAAACCCTGAGATGATCTCATAACCACATATTGCCGCAGGAATTGTCGTGTCGTTTGTGATTGTTGTAAAGAGTGCGAGACCGATAAGCTGAAGGGCTGACCCAACAAGCAGCAAGTAAATGGGCTTTATTCGTGCCTTCGCAGCCAGGATATTCACGAAGACGCTTGCAAGTGAGATAAGAAAGTTGAAGGGTACCAGACGGACACCAGCTCCGAGGGGTGTAGTGCCATACACGGCTTAAAAGCGTTGAGGAATAGTAATGACAACAGTGATGTATGGTATACCAGAGAAGAGGGAGATCCTGGGTGACACATTAGACTTGCTTCTGCCTATGAAATGCCGATGACAACACGTACGTCAGGGTTCCCATCCAGGCTCGGGAGAAGAAGAACCGCCATGGAAATACAGGCTCTGGTCGCCACTCTTCGCGGGTAACAATGCGTTCAGTCACGACAAATAAGACCTACAGCACTGCAGAAATTACCAGTAACGAGATTGAGGTCCCAGAGCTCCAGGAAAAGGAGATCCCGGCTTCCAAGAGAACAGTAACAAGTAATAGAGTGGCCCCCAACAGAAAGGTTGCTCCGAAACTATTCAATCTAGCTAAAGAGGAAGAAGAAGATCTTTGCCGTAGCGTTGGGGCGATGTACGATGTCTTGCCGTGATTAGGGAAGTTCCCCGGTATGCTAATGAAGAGCAGAATGAGAATCACTACCCCAGCTGGGACACTAGCTCAATATTAGCACAAGCCTGAGTCTATGAGGAGCGCTACAGACTTGAGCAAGAAGAGCCATCTCCACGTCGTGTCTTGGCCGATTGCGCCACCGATGAGAGGTCCAACAAGACTACCAAGGGCCGTCGATGCGGCGAGTTGGACAGCTTGCGCAGGATATCTCTCCTTGGGAACCATCTCGTAGGCTACAGTTAAAGCCAACGAGAAGCAACCAGCGGCTCCAATGCCTTGAAACACTCTGCAAAGGATTCTATATGTGTATGTCAGCTCCGAGTGGACTTCAATCTGCCATCTCTGATATTGCCTCACAGCTGCGTCATCGTCTGTGAGGCACCGCAGCCTCCAGAAAAGACGGTAACAATTGACAGGGTAGCAAGGATTGCTGGTTTCCGGCCGAACATATCACTAAGCTTTGACCAGATAATGATCATCCCTGGAGAGAAACATGAACAACGATCCGCAGGCGCACACACAAACGACACTCACCTGTATACGTGATCAAGTAACCTTTCACCACCCATCCATTCTGGCTGAAACCACACAGGTCGTCTGTGATTGAAACCAGAGAGGTGCCTATGATCGACACCTCGATGTTGACGAGGAGCATGCATAGTGAAAGGCTACAGTTCGTTCTAAGTGGCGATAGAAGTATCAATTATACCGTAGCCTGAACTTAGGGATATTAATTGCAGCTGCCATCCTGTGAGGTAGATGGTGCTGTTGGCAAGAGAATCCTGGACTACAGCTGGTGATGGCCTCTCAGGAGATGATTCTTCAGCCACGAGAGGTCCATCTTTGGCATTTAGCGCCATACTGAAGGCTAGATGTACATTGAAAGAGTTGAGAAAGTCTGTAAAACGAAGGCAGAGCTAATGATGGTAGATGGGGGGCACGTAACTTGAAGAGAGACAGAAGTGTTCCGCTGAGGTCGACGTTCCAGCTCTGCGAACGGTGAGAGCGACCACAGCTTCCCTTGCACACATATGCATGTAAAGTATGAGCACTGTATGGACAGCGCAACTTTACTGACCCTCTCCGAATTGCAACCCAATCAAACATCTCGTGGTGCAGCCTGAGAGGTTGTTGGAAAACCTTAAATTCCATGGGCCGTGGCAGTGAGATCGTTTACAACCCTCGGAAGATCAGACTGCCCGTTGGAAAGAGATCCTGCTTACAATTAATTCCCTGCAGACCTTTCGGGGAGTTCTTTAGCGAATGTCGAAACTTCCTCTACTCACCGTCTTTCGTCCTATTCGTGTAAGATGACTCGCTTCCTTGTCTTGTCGTTACTGCTGATAGGTAAGACGGATTAAGCCGTTGTGCGGCGTAGAAGCGCCGGCTCTCTAAAATGGTCTCGTGCCAAGTATGATAGGTCGTCAGCTCCGTCAATGAGAGATGCCTGACAGGAAAATGGGCCATTGGTTTCTATTGCAATGCAACATTACGCGTCGTAACCTAAGGTAGTAGTTACGATGTTTATCGAAGCGCAATTTTCACCAACACAGGCATGCTGTTGCCAGCTACATCCAGTAACAGAAGGATACAACGTCGAAAGTATGAGGAGATCGCCTCAACGTAGCACCAAACGGTTGAATTCATCACAACTTCCTCCACGGAAAAAGGGTGATAATTGAAACAATGTGGCATGCTCAAGACTAGTCCCGACTGTAGAGCATTGCCTCGATACAAGACGCCACAGTGTTGCACTCTTACCATCGCATCTAGACTACTGCATGTATTCACTTCGTTCTAACGGGCTGACACACCGGCTGACTCCATTCCAATTACCTAGATCCTTCGATCCCCTGGCTGATGGAGCGGCAAGGCGATCTGACGAGTCCTGTTGAACTTTGCCCCTGCCTAAGACTTAGAATAGACTAACATGCATGGGCGGATTGTTCGTAACCTGGTCTAAGATGGACGGCGTGGGTTCAACCAGTCTTGTGGGACTTACACGTGTGTGAGTCTCTGGGAGGTTGCATCCAGCAATGATAACGGTTCCATGGAAGGTCCAGGAGCCGGTAAGTGCACCTTGGCGGGACATGCTATCCTTTCGTGCTGTTGCAAGCCATGAAAATTATATATTAGTTGTGTCTCGGCTCTGCAGTGTGTTTCATTGTCCAACAGATTCCTAAACTACCATAAGCAAGCCTAGCATTTGTCCATAGGCAATTCCTTCTCTCAGTCCTTTGTGTCAGCTACTCCGCTCTTTCGAGTCGAACAAGCTGCTTCAAGATGAGTACCACTACTACTACCATCACAACGGTCACAAGATCCAGTTACTCTGAAAAGGGTCTTGACTTTGATAGCCATCCGGCAGAGATAGTCACTGGAGGTGTACGTCCTTCTTCGTCATCAATGAATTGCGTATTGACTGTTGTAAAAGCGAGTCAGCACAAACAACATCAGCGTACAAGACCTGCGTAATGCCATCCCGGCTTATTGTTTCAAGCCCTCGCTGGCGAAATCGCTCTACTATCTCTTCCGCGACCTGGCCCTTATTTCGGGACTGATGACTGTTGCGTTCAAATTCATACCCTTGATCGAAAACCCGCTTGTACGATACCCTGCATGGGCACTTTACGGATGGGTGCAGGGTCTGGCTATGACCGGCCTCTGGGTAAGTCACGTACGAAAGACTTACAAAATAACAGCACTAAATAGACGTACAGGTCATTGGTCACGAATCCGGTCATTCCAACTTCTCGACCTCCAATCTCCTCAATGACATTGTGGGATGGACCTTACACTCCGCTTTACTCACACCGTACTTCTCCTGGAAATCAAGCCACCGACGCCATCACATCTATGCAAATAATCTCGCCAAAGACCACAACTACGTTCCACCACAACGTGAAGAATACGCAAACAGCTTACTCTTCGACGTAGACCGGCTTGAAGAACTCACAGAAGACTCTCCCATTGTCACTCTCCTTCGAATTGTCCTCCAACAGGTCATCGGCTTCCCCTGGTATCTCCTAACAAACATCACCGCCTCCCAGGGTAGTCTCCACAAGCCCCATTCCAAAAACATCCTCGGCAACAGCCACTTCCTACCTCACAGCACTATCTTCCGTCCCGAAGAAAGCCACCTCATCATCCTTTCAGATCTTGGTATCGGCATTATGGCCGTAGCTCTTCATTACGTATCCACAAAGATTGGCTTCGAGCTCATGGCCCTTCTTTACCTCCAGCCTTATATGTGGGTCAATCACTGGATCGTAGCCATCACCTATCTGCACCATACGCATCCCAACCTCCCCAAATTCGAACCCGAAGCCTGGACGTTCCTCAAGGGCGCCACTGCCACAGTAGATCGTGAGTTTGGCTTCATCGGCAAGCACATGTTCCACAACATTATTGAGTTTCATGTCATTCATCATCTGTTCTCGTAAGTCAAAAGCCCACACCCACCGCCTATCACCCCAGATTGGCAGCTAAATCACATCATAGCCGCATCCCACAATACTACGCCGAAGAAGCTACCAAGAAAGTGATCCCCCTCCTAGGCGACGCCTACCACTCCGACAAACAACGCCCATTCCTCCCTGCCCTATGGGAATCTTTCACTCGCTGCCAATGGGTAGAGCCTGATGATCCAACAAAGGAACCCAAGGACCGCGCGATGTGGTATAAAGCCGGTCCGTCGCCGCCTGTCGAGGCTATGATGATGAAGAAGAATAAGTACATGTCTGATTTGATCAAGGAGTGATGTTGGATGACTCATGTTCTTAGCCGCTGGGAAACCTTATTTACCTTACCCTGCTTCTGAGGTTGGGTAAGGTAGGTAATTGTGGCTTGGCACGGTGTGACTTGAGACCTTGACGATGAGTGGATGATGAGGTGATATGGGAATATGGGTGATGAACAAGTGGAGGGCGCTCCAGCAGACACGTTACACACCATCGTTCGAATTAGACGGCCAGCTTGCATTAGATCTCTTGCTTCTAGATCGTAGAAATAGATTCACAAAAGTAGAAATGCATAAGATCGAACATTACTGTCATTGAAGAATGGTAAAATTTATTTCATTGATCCTGAGTTGAGTCTGCAACCTAACGACTAGGAATGAATTCATTGGGACTCTTGTTGTGAATGCAGGAATGAGAAGTCTTAGGCCAAACACACTTGAAAGGGAGCAGTAGGCATGCCGATAGCATGCTCGCGCAGATAGAATCTTGGAACGCAATGCCAAAAGAGACTTGTCAGAGACTTCACGCACGCAAAAATTCGCTCGACCGGGCATCAGGTCTTCACAGCCTTCGCATAAATCGAATTGATCTCAGAAAACTGCTCACAAGTCAGCAACTTGCGTTCGCTATGGGCGATGTTGCACTAACCCCTGTTGATGGCGACTTTCGTTTCCCAAGCACGCTATCTGGCGTATGTGTCCTGAGAGGTGTTGTACCTCCATCCTTCTTAATCTCAGCGTGACAACTAGCATGATATACCCTATTACCAAGCTTGATCGCATCCATCCATACAAACTCCTGTTCTTCGTCATTCCACACCGTAGCGAACTTCTCTTGGCATATGGGACATGGGTGATTGGCAAGGGCAGGGTCAGAAGGGGCAGGAATATGTTTCTTCTTTGGATCAGCGGCCGCAAGTGAGGCCACGAGGGCGGCTTTGGCTGCAGCAGAAGAAGCATCTGTAAGTGGAGCATCTTCAGGATTGTCACGGGATCTGATCCATTCCTAGCACAGGTATCAGATAGCGTTCGAGCATAAAGAGGCGATTTGTACCCACCAATTCATCAACGTACCAACTCCGACTTTGACCACGTTTGGCGGAGTCAACTAGACGTTGATTTGTTCGGAAATGCCAGTCTAAATGCCGGGCTTTCTTTTCGCGACCTTCTTCAGTGGCGAAGAAACGCCTGCCACAAGTCGAGCACTGGTTTGGGCGAGCTTCATATAGTGTGGATATTAAGTGAGGCCGAGGTCTGCGAGCGTTAGCGATTAAACGAAGTGGGATCGAAGAGCACTTTGCGTACAGTTTGAGAGAAGCTGACGTAAGGTCGACATCGTTGATCGATGCAGGACGTGCCAAGCTAGCTGGAAGTATTGGTGGGGTATTCGTAGCAGACGGAGGAGATGCGAATCCAAGCGGTCCATTTGTAGGTGTATTGGAATTGGATGGCAGCAGCCCCTTTGCTCGAAGCATTGCCATTAGATCAGTACCAGGGCCAGAAGAGACCGGAGGGTACGATGTCGGTCCTTGTTGTGATTGCGAATACGGTGCTTGGGTAGCGGGAGGTGTCGGTGTACTTCGTTGGGCTTTTGCTATTATGTCTGCAAGATTTCTTGAGGAAAAGAGAGCCTGCAGATCGCCAGGCTGCGGAGTGGATCCTTGCGGTTGTGAAGGGCGCGGAGGTGGTTGCTGTTGAGGGACCGGAGGGGGGGCCACGTACGGTGGTGGGACTGACGGAGGATGTGGATGCCCAGAGAGCTGTGCAACTTGGTCTCTGATGGCCTGTATTTCGTGAGGAGGAAGTTGTCGCGTACTCAAGATGTTCTGCAAGTCTAGCAGCGCTTGCAACCGAATTCGAAGTGTGTCATCATAAGGGCTTGATGCAAACTCTTGTTTAGTCTTCCCAATTAAGTCTGCAATGTCTCTCTTTAATGAATCAAGATTTTGCGGAGGTAGCGAAAGCTGGGAAAACCCTGATGGCTGCTGATACGGCTGCTGATACGGTTGCTGGTGGTACGGTTGTGGATGGTTGTGTGGAGGAGCGTATTGAGAGATTTGGGGAAAGGGCGGGGGTGACTTTCCCTGTCAGTCAGCGTTACGCTTTAGAGGATTGTGAGGTATGCTACGCACCTGGAAGTTACCATTGGGAACACTGCGTTGGGGGTAGCTTTGAGGTGGGGGAGGGTAGTATACACCATTGGCCTGCGGAGGGGTAGGAGTGTTGCGCCATTGCGTGTTAGGCGTAGGTATTGGTCGGCCACGAGCCGTTATTTCCTGTGGTGCCTTGAATTGATTCTGTTGCTGCAGCTGAAGAGCAGTAGTGCGAGCTTTGAGCAATGCAGTTTCGATCTGCCGGGTTGTGTCATGAGGGAAGACAGGGCTTGTTTCCTGCGAACCGGGAACTGGTTCTTTCCAGGTTTTCAGCATCTCGTCCAGCTTCCGACGTGTCTGCTGATTGACCAAAGAGTATGCACCCATGAATGTATAGAATAGATTACGGCCAAGGAAGATAGTGTAAGGTGTGCCAACGTTCTTCACCACCGAGTCGAGGACATATAGTGCTGGGAGTTTGCGGTCAGGGGGAACCTACGACTAAGTCAGTAGATGCTTATCTGACAGCCCTAGCAATGTAAATAACAGAAGACATCATGGTATTGCCTTCGCTACCTCAAGTAAGGGAACCATTTTACTCACATTCTTGATGTGATTCTCCAAGACTCTTGATATAGCCATGGCATGCTCTGTGTTCTCTCTCGCGATGACTGTTAGGTTGCTTATTTCATACCTCGAGTTCGCAGTCAGATCCTCGAGAGAATTCTTATAATCTTCAGCGACTTCATCGGAAGGAAGCCCCACAGACATGATGAGCGCTGGTCTTGAGAGGGATATAGAAGCTTGCAGGATTAGGAGGAGACAGCAAAAGGAACGGGCGTCTTTCTAGACGGGTGAAAGTGGTAAGTGTCCTTGCACGAAGTGCTATTGATGAGTTCTTTTCCTTGCGACAATAGGAAGACCAGGACGTCAATGAGGCTCTTGGACGACAGTCACTGAACTTTTTGGTCACTGCTAGCTATTGTTCAACACCAAGCACGAATGCTTGACATGCTAAAGCTGCAATCCGCCACAAGTATGTATCCTCTGCTTCAAAATGCCCTCCTTTCCGATGTCCTCAAGGTGAGGCTCTCATAGCCCCAACCACCCACCTGTCAGAGATCGCGTGATGTTGTGCGATGTATCGTGGTATGGCGGCGAAAAGCTAATGGCAATGTGTGGCGGAAAGTTGTAGGAGTGCTGGTAGTAAGCAGTGGGTTGTGCAGTAAAGGTGTGATGTTGTGATAGAGGTAGAGGATAGAAAGAACGTGTGCCAGATTTGGAGCCGGTCGGGAACAAAAGATCGCTTAGTAATCTTGATTCTAAACTTCAATGTCTTTGGGAGCTTTACCACTCAACACCAGCATAAACTCAACAACAGCACAACGGTAGATCCTATCAGAGATCTTCCACGTACAACCTTGTGAAGGCCTATGAGCTGAGTAATTCAGCGACAGCAAATTGAGCTGTAATTGTAACGATTCGGGCTAAATCCACAAACCTTATACTATTCCCATCTATTTCTATTCCCGCTGTTGCCCGCGATGAAGATTTAGCGTGACACATCTTCTTGGCATTACTACGTCAGGCGACAAGATCTTCTTTCTTTGTTCAACTCCCTTTCAGTTCTTATACCTGCATTGCAGGCCTTCCTTTCAACACTTTAGCTCTCAGCCTCACTACGATATGAATTTGTTCCAGGTCTTAGCGCTTCTCGAAATCGTCGTTATGGGTGCCAGTGGACTCGCAACGCAGCGACAGGTTTTGATTACCTATCCCAGTGACACGCCACAAAGCGATCTGGATGAATACAAAAGTGCGATCACAGCTGCAGGAGGCGAAATTCTTCATGATTTCAATCTGATCAAGTATGGCACATGGAGACGGGATGAAAAGCAGGTTGGCTAACCGGCACTCACAGAGGGTTCATCGCCAAAGCTTCCACCGAAGCTATTGATACCATCCATTCGCTATCACAGAAATATGCCCCAACTATTGAAGACGATCAGACGGTAACAACGCAAGAGCAGGAGCATTGATTGAGTCGTTGGGGGCACCGTCCAAAGTTGTGATGATTATGGTAGTCTAGTAGACCAGCTTGCCTAGCAGTCTACTAGGAGGCGTGCCTAGAACAAATGACAAAAGGATGGCTTGAGGCGCTTTAACGGCTTATACTGTACGACACTATGTAAAAGCACTCGATTTGGGTACTGGATGTTGCGTACATGAGCTTGATCGTCTGCTGGGAGGACATTGCATGGACCAAAACCCTATAACTTGAGAACAAGCCTTCACAGGAATCACTTGGATTGAACTTGCTCAGTACATCTTTATTGATAGACTAAGAAGGAAGCGTTAACAGGTCGCAATAAGGTCAACGAAGGTTTGACACAGGCTATAGCATCTCATCAAAAAGTGAAGCCATAGAACTGCCATAGAAGCAATACTTACGCAACGACCATTCCAATCATTCTGTTCATCAGTAGACAAAGGCATTGTTATCGTAGGCAACCCATCATTGTGATCAGGCTGTGGCTTTATTGATCCCATGCACGCTAACGGAGGTTACAATGGCCGATGTCGATGGAAGACAAGGATCCCGAGGCTTGCCTTTGTTCGACACCGCGTCTCACAAAGCCAGTTCACATCTTCACCTGCTCCATGCTTCCAGCGTTCCGCCAAAATGATACTTAGCTTCCCTCGCTCTCCCTCGCATACAGATTTGATCGCAAGACATTCTAGAAGGCGCCATGGCAATGAATGGGACCGTTCCCCCCGAGACCGAGGCGGCGCTGACCGTATGGGTAAGTCGCGTTCTTTCTCCGAGTCTGAGAGGATTGCAAGGCTAACACATTGCAGGTCAACTCCTTCTCGCTGTCAGATCGCGTGGAGTCGCTAAGCGAGATGAATGATGGGCAAGCCTTCTGGGAGATGTTACGTAGGGAAACCCCCCTTCAAGACACTAAAGCGCATGCTGACTTTCGGCTCTAGGTGAGATCAATGGAGACCATTTCGTTGGGAAGCTGCCAAGCAACAAGCAGTCAGATTATGCTAGGCAACAGAATCGTAAGTCTCCAAAGTCCGATTTACATATAACTTGGACGAGAAGCTCACATCTTGCAGTGCAGTTTATTCACAAGCAGGTGGCTTCATACCTTGATGATCAGGGCGTCAGATATACGAGCCTCACGGACTATGATATCGAGAGAATGGCCATGGACGAGTCGAGCTCTTCAGCTGCTAAGGCACAATTTGCAATCTCACCAACTGCAGCTACAAAGGCTAATGACTTCTTGCAGCTCCTAAAGCTTATCCTACTAGTCGCTGTCAGTCCAGCGAACCCCAAGATCGTCGCAAATATCTCGAGTTTCCCCGTTTTTGTGCAGAACATACTACAGGCTCTCGTCCGAGAGTTAGATCCTTCGTTGCCCTCATCGGACGATGGAGAGGGTGCAGAGACTAGCGATTTCGATTCTGGGCGGAGGAGCTCGATGGGCAGCGCTGCCTCGTCCCCGAGAGGTAAGAAGGATCGAGAATTGATTCTCGAGGAGGAGTTGGCAAAGGTCAATGCGCGATTAGCTCGACGGGACAGCGAAGTCGAGGAATTAAAGGCAGAGAACGAGAAGATTGAAGACGCATACTCCCGGTTAAGCGAGAGCTATGAAGCGGTCAAGCAGATCTCGGCCGAAAACGAAGACCAATTAAAGAAGCTGAGCTCGGTACAGAACGAAAGAGAGCAGTGGTCAGTAAAGGACTTGCAGGATAAGATCTCTCAATTGGAAGATACGATCGGCCAGCAAGAATCTCAGATCGCTGAATACCAATCCACAGAGGCGGAGCTGGAGCGAAAGATAAACAAGCTTCGTGGTGTGGACGACAAATTGCAAAAGCTCCAAGATGACTTCCATATCCAGAAAGGGCAGCTAGAGGAGCAAACGAAAAGGGCCAACCGTGGAGACCACTATAAGCGTAAATGTGAGGCCAACCAAGATATGGAGAGAGAGCGGGACTCTTTGCGCCAACAGTTGGACGAGGCCCGCCCACGGCTACAAGCATACGACGACATCCGACGGGACAACGCTAGGCTTCAGCAAGAGAATCACGAGAAGCTCCAAACGTTGTCTCGGAGTGAGCGGGACAATAATGAGCTCCGGGAAATGAAGCAGTCATACCTTGCTGAGATTGACCGGCTCAAACAGGATACGAAGGGAATGCGGGAAGTGCTTGCCCAAGGTCAAGAACGTATTGCCGACTTGGAGGACCGGTCTGGCGGATCGGAAATCCACTCTTCTCCAACAGTAGTTGACGGCGGTCTTGAGTCGGAACTAGCAGAGACATCGAAACACGAGGAGCAAATGCAAGTTGCTAATGTTCTCCTTCTCTGGAACCGAGTGTTAACAATGGACAGGAAAACGCGGATCATCGAACTCGAGAAGGAAAACCGACAGCTAGCGAGCAGCACGAATGACATTGAGGCCAGGGTTACTGTGCTGCAACGGCAGCTTGAGAACTCCCAATTACTGTCTACAGATCAGGAGAAGCAGGTTCAAGGGATGCGTCAGGAGATCTCTGGCCTCCAATCTTCACTTGTCGAAGTGAGGCAGGGGCATCCGATCGAAGGGTTTGTATCTTGCCCTCCTGCTTCTATCAACCTCGCTCACGCTGTTGAAAGCACCGAGACCTTCAAGAGGATGCGGGAGCAGCTCAAGACGGAGCAGAAGAAACGGTTCGAGCTCGAGGAGAAGTTATCTGCATCCCAAAAGGAGATCGAAGTAGCCAATGATGAACGTACGTCATCCTTCGAAAGACACTGCTTGATGACAGATCTGAATATTGACCTGTTTGAAGGTGCACTGATCGACAAGCCCAAACTTCAAGTGATCGAGGAGGTCAAAAAGCAGCATGGCGCGGCACTGATGCAACTCCAGAGCGAGCATGACGCTTTAAGATTACGGCATACCGTTCTCCAAGGACAACTTGATAAGAAGATGGACGAGCGAAACGAGGCCTGGCAAGAAGCTCACGAGGCCCTTATCGCAAAATCTCAAGCAGATTCAGACAACCAAGCGAGCAATCAAGGACTTGTCGATTTGAAAGACTTGATCAAGAAGTTCTCCGACGACAAATCAGCCGAGTCCACCGCGCACATCAATGAGGCTTTGGAACGAAGTGTCGACATCTTTGCAACGAAGATTGAAGAAGGCAGAGAGCGTCTGGCGAAGCAGCAACAGGTATCCAAACAAATTTCTTCTCCAGATATTGCCTCTCATAATCTCTCTCTACCCCAGCAGTCATTTTCATCAGCCATAGCCTCTCCACCACCTACCAAACGAGCATCAAAAGGCCTTTCATGGCTTAAGAGATCAGGCGCTGACAAGAATGACGATAGCAAATCGAAAAGCAAGATTCGTTGATCAAAGAATTCGAACATCGTCTCCATCAACAAAGTTTTGCCAACGAGTCTGCTCTGTTGAATGTGGGCGCCAACGAAGGTGCAAAGGCTAAGGTAAGTCATGCAGCCAAGTAATATGAATCTCAACCTTGCATGTCTGATTATACCACACTTGTGCCTCTGCTCTATCATTCATCTTCCCGCGGAGGGTCTGAGAAGACACCGGATATTCAGCGAATCTGACCACAATATTATGATCTAGACCAAGCCATCACCCGAAGAACGATCATATATACAGAACCTCGAACGCGAGAACAAGCTTATGGCTTCAGCATACCACGATCTAGCCGGCAGACTACAGATGAACAATGTAATTCTGCATCGAAGAGCAGACGCCCCCAAAAGCTGGCTGGGCCGGCAGAGGAAGGCTATGGAAGGTGTTGGAGGACTCGTGCGATAGGCTAGGTACGTACTGAGTAGGTCAAGTTGTCGGTCACGAATATCATGATGCATGTAAGGGCGCAGGATCTGCATAGCGGCCGGAGCACTCCGGACTTGACAGGATATGTCTTTACTTTTACTGGGATGTCAAGGGATTTGGAAAGGCGAGATACCCATTTAGATTTGCTGGTCTTGTGTTACGCTTGGAAAGTTGACGCAAAATGTGTTTCCTGTGTGGCCATTCTTTGTACCTATACCACTTCGAGCGTCTGGGGCTACGCAAGGTCAGACTGTGACACATCAGAGATTCTAGCATCGCGAGTCCTGTCCCATTCTACGTTGTACCTCGTCTCACCGGGGTAAATGCCACAAGCTCCTTACTCACTCTACTTCTTCACCCATGTTGACAGACTAGGCTTTCTTTCTATGAACATGCTAATCTTTCATGTCGAATTGGCTTCCTGATAATTGGTCATGGATTGGACATCAAGAAAGAATCGGACTCTGTCGGGTTTTCTGGAAGTCCTTAAAAACGCAGCCTGATGTTACATAACTTAGCCCGCGTAGATATGGTGGGGCTGTGTTCGGCCGCACCCAACATCGCGTAACGCTGATCCTTTGCGACTTCGAAGAAAATCGACGTAATTGGAACTCCTAGCTTGCGTTCGCGAACGTGTGAATAGTAGTAGGTACATTCCTCTACCATAGCCCTATCCACGTGCATGCGAATACTTGATATATTTCAGATATTGCGAGGTATTCGAGATCAGGCTACAGGGCTATCAATCCGGACAGCGCAAATAATGCCTTTCACCACGCAGTTCGCCCTATCGCTCGAGCTTGCAAAGATACTCCCAGTCCGCGCAGCAATATCGTACAGCGCCGAATCTCTCGTCAAACTCGTCCGAGCACTGAAGAGATCCGGATCTGACTTTCTGGTCGAGGAGGACCTAGCTGCTATCTTTGGCCGCGGCAAGATCGAAGCTTCCCTAGAGACTAATTTCTGTGATATCGTTAAAGATGCATCGTTCACTCCCCTACACGCCGATAGTCCGATTATGCTGGATGCTGGGCCTGGAGCCACCGTAGGTCGGGCGTTGAAAGATCGCTACTATATGGCTAAAGTGATACAGCTGTCCTTTCTTTGCTGGATGCACGAAGAAACTACGCTGGCTACAACGCTGGTTGAAAATATGCGTACCCGTCATGATTTTGGAGTCCAAGGCGCTACGCCTGATCCCGACTATGATGGTATTTTGAAAGCATTGCGAGCTTGCTCGTCTCAGACAAGCCAATTCCACTGGGACGATCTGGTGGCTCTCGTTGAAGGCAGGTTTCCGGCTTCTGTACATTGGTTCCGCCTGAATCAGAGTTCAATAAGATCTCTTTCGCCAAATTTACTGCTGGGAGCTATGGATTATTTCTACTTGGTACAAAGTCTTCCAGAGGATCGTCTAGTGAGGGTGAACAATCAGACCGGTCTGATACCGCTTATCGTATGGGCTCACTACATCCTGGGTCTGGCAGTTCTAGTGAAAGAGAGCCCGGACGGAGATGTAAACTTCGGAATGACTGAACATCCCCAGCTTATTATCGAATGGTCTTCCCCAACCCCATCAGATCCTAGCCACTATCACTCTCAACGTAAAGCTCGGATAGCAGCGCCCATCATCTATTTGCTCGATGCAAGTCTGGACGTGATACTCACAGCTGAGCCAGCTGAAAATGACGGGTTAAGGATCGAAGGCCAGGAGTGCCACCGCTTGAAGGGCTACGGCACTACGTTTCTACAAAGGTTGTTCAATGAAAAGACTTTGGTAGCCGACGACGATCCTATCTACGCCGAGACCGCCAACTTCGCTGTAGCGTTCGCCATATTGTTGTCAAAATCGATGAGGCGACTTCCTATGATATCCAATGCTAGAGAGGATACGGAGTTCGAAGTTCCTATGCAGTTCTACTTGAACACGGCACATTGGCGATTGTTTGATTCAGGCAAATTGTTGTTCTGGGGCATAAAGCTCGACAAAAGGACTATCATCGACTACAGCGACAAGATGACAGGTGCAAGCATCGCGGATATGGTTTTGCCCTCTGGTATCCGTAATTATCTCGAGAGGGTTAACACGAATACGTCCGATTTCAAAAGAGACCATTTTATAGAAGCCATCAAAGAGCCTGCTTCGTGGATCTTAGCATTCGCCCAGGTCATTGACGTCGAGTCATGTGCAGATCTGCCCTTAAGGATTGCACCGGGTTGGATGCTTTATACTGTTATTGTAAATTGGGATGGGATAGGGGCGATAGACGTTACATGGAGTATATTCTTTGATTTGGTGTTGAAGTTGATGAGAAAAGATGTCACGGAAGGGGCTTCCATTGTTGATTCAGAAGATATATTCCTTACGAGCCACCACGGATGGAGTCTGTTCTACGGTAGTGTTGGGGACTACGACCCAGGGAGAGTCAATTGCGAATCACTGTCTATCAAGCGAGGTGTACCCACTAATACACTCACACTCGAGCGGAAGTATGAGATCGCGGACGCACCACACATGAAGCGGCAAACGAGATCACCTATTATAGCGGACGAGGGGAATTCGTATCTTGCAAGATGCATGACCAAGGTTCACAAGCGAAGCGAGCATTACAGCAGCAGGACCGACGCGTTCTGGCTATCTATACGGTTTGAGGTAGAAGATATTGGTACCTTTCCACGGACTTTAAATCGGGGGGTTCGCCAAATCAGGGAGGAGGGCAGATACACCATTTATGCATCACACTACCAATCCCAAGTCGCTCTGTGGGGCACTGTCAAGACAGCTCCTTGCCTTCATCCCGATGCAGACAGCAAACCATTACCACTCGATATGGGTGCCGTGACAGTCTCAGGTTTGACGTGGGCTAACGGTGATGGCCCTATCCAAAGTGCCAGGATCTGCATCTGCCTTGTCAAAGGAGATGCCAGAGCACGATGGCTGGTCGTGAATGGAGCATGCTACGCTGATAGGGAAGTGGGTGGCGCTCTCAATAGGCAAGTGCTGCTTCGCTGCGATGGCACATGCGAAGATTGTGCTGTGAAAGCCGCCAGTGCGATGAAAGGGAATTGGCTTGTAGTGCTGTAATCTCAGACGGTGTTGGAAGATGGTGTACAAGTCGGCTTCGAAAGCTTCTCGTTCAATGATCAATCCGTACTCCCCGTCCATTTTGACTGATGGGCATAGACCATGTATAACGCCCTCTTCCCCATGCATGACATGTATAGACCATGAATAATACCCTCTTCTTTCTGCATGACATGCGTAGACCATGAATAACTCCGCCTCTCATGCCTAGCTTAACCCTCCACCCCTCTCCCAGAAACCCTCCTCCAGACCCTTCCCCATCCCACCCTCGCTACCTCCGCGAACCTAATCTCCACAACTCCTCCCTCCTCTTCGATCCCTGCTTCTCCAGCGCCACTTGTAGGTCTTACCCTCGTACTTGTAGCTCCAGGTTTCACCATAGACGTAGTAGCCAGCCCAAACCTCTTTTCGTTTTCTTCGCGGCGTATGCGTATGCCGGCTGCTGAAACTCCGATGAGGATAGCGAAGATGGGATCGAGCGTTCTATTGCATAATTAAAGATTAACAACAGTACCCTAGGATGCAATGTAGGCCGATGAAGGGGCATGTGTACTTGGAGATTATGTAGTTGTAGCGTGGGAATGTGGTTGCCATGCCGAACGGACTTGCAAGGTCCGAGGAGCGCTTCTATAATCTTACTCGGCGTTGGAAGGAGAGTTGCAGGTATGACGGTTGGTTGCAGATTAGATGGGAGAAGGCTGAGGGTCCATAGCTGATCGAGATCGGCGAGGCTATCTTGACTTAGGCTGGGATCAAAGCTGGGTATAAAGCATTTGACCGTGAGGATCACGTATACTGAGGGATCAAGTCTACGGTTTACATCCATAAGGGTTAATCCGAGATTTCTGGGAGAGCATTGTGGTAGACTTCAGATATGCGGCATTAAGCCTTGAAATATCCTTGCGCAAAGCACGTGTTATTGGGAGCAGAATCTCGAAAGAGTGTTTCTCTAAGAGTAAGCAAGTCCTCTTCTCACAAACACTGAAACCGTTTGTCCGTCCTTTGAGCAATCTTGCCAGCATCAGCCGTACTTGTCCATCTCTTGACCATCAACTTTCAGTACCAGTAGTGATGTTATGGTGGATCCAAGGGCAACACGGCTCAAAGTAGCGGTCTGTTTTCTCTATTCTTCCTCCAGTCTTGCACGCAAGAGTCGCATCTAAGCAAAAATCCGACAAGCCGCTTATCCGGAACGCCCATGGCTCATCCTCCGTCACAAGCGCAGTATTGAAGCACCGAGCGGTCTAGGCACCAAGACCGAAGGTATTCTCGCCGGAGTAGGTGATGTACAGGAAGCCATCCTCGTCCTGTCATCAAGTCAGTCGCTTTAAATCTGACCTGCCACGATTCTGAGTTGTGTGCGACTCACCTTGTGCTCCTCGTAGATGCTGCTCATGAGTGCAGCCGTAGGGGGTAGGACCTCGTCGACGAAGATAAAGATGGCCTTCTCTGGCGAGAGCTTGATGCGCTTGCGGATGACATAGACGAATTGACCGACAGTTAGGTCGGCAGGCACCAGGTATTTCTTCTTGTCGATGGTTGCGATGTCGGATTTCTCAACCTTTTCGCAGATCACCTAGATGAAAAGAGCATATCAGCATGCTATTCATACATCAAAGCAGATATAGATATGTTGTGGGTGGTACTCACTGGAATACGGTCTGCGTACTTCTGTCGGATTCGCTCAGCTTCAGCCTTACGCTTCTCGAAGGGATGCTCGTCCTTGAACTTGGAACGCATATTGAAAGTGTGTGTGGGTTTCGGTAGATGTAGGTAGCTTTGTTCGTATGGTCGTTGATGATGTTGTGGAACTGTCTGGAGGTGATGAGGTTGGTAGGAAAGAGAGGTGCAAATGGCGGGGGCCTTGTCTGAGTAATGCGGGCGGATGCCAAGACTTCTGACCTGATGCTAATCTAAGGGATGCTGGTGATGAATCAGCTGCAGAAGTCACACTTCTCCCATGACACGGTAACACACGTCTCTTGCCGTTGAGGAGCTTTATCCTCTATCTTGAATCCTGTCAGAGTCATGTTTTCCAGCAGGATCCATGCGTCTTTAGCGGGGCAAGCTCCAAACGCTAAAATCGGATTAGGTCAAGCGCGAAATTGAGTATCGTCACTGATTCTGGGTCGAGGTACTACTGAAGCAACAATCGTTTAACAACGCTCTGAGGGCAACGGGCACATGAACATCTTCTTTTTCCCTCAAGGCTATGTTTTAATGTTTCCCTAGCGGTCTTATAATTCAGCAGAGTTCCAATGGCTTCTTCAAGGCCATGCCTGCGAATAATAGGCAATCAATCCCTACGAGATGCCTTTCGATGTCAGAAGCCGATACGAACTCAATATGCTTCTATTCGGCAGTATGCAACTCCAGGCCCGGCAAAACCCCGACCATATGAAGGCAAACCAAAGTCTCAGTCTCTGGTGGGAGTAAGGAGCCCATCTTCTCCTGCGCCAACAGCATCACCATCATCACCATCACCATCATCACCATCACCATCATCACCATCACCATCATCACCATCACCATCATCACCATCACCATCATCACCATCACCATCATCACCATCACCATCATCACCATCATCATCCCCGACGCCCAAAGCTTCTGCAGATCCTAAGCCAAAGGCTGGGACAGTGGTTGCTCCCTACTGGCGTATATCGATCGGTATAATACTGTGTGGCTCTATAATATACTCCATGGTATAGCGCACCCTATCATGAGATTTGTTCCCCAAGCTCACCTACATGCATGCCAGTTCACCGAGCCCCTCCAACTCGAATCAGCCTCCATCGCCGAGCGCGACACCCTCTCAAAGCGTGAATCAGGCATAACCCCGTCCTCGCCCATGCGCCTTCGTATGGAAAGTTTCATCAAGGCCCAGCAGCAAGAGATAGTAGCAGCCCTTGAAACGCTTGATTCTTCGCATAAGTTCCGCATTGACACTTGGACTCGGCCTAATGGTGGTGGTGGCATATCCTGCGTTTTACAAGGTGGTAAAGTCTTCGAAAAAGCTGGGGTGAATACCAGTATTGTTTATGGCACCCTTCCGCGGCCGGCCATTGCCAAGATGCGTGTGAATCACAAAGCACTGGATCCAGATGTTGAAAGTCTTGAGTTCTTCGCTGCAGGATTGAGCTGTGTCCTACATCCGCAGAACCCCAACGCACCGACCGTCCACTTCAACTACCGCTATTTCGAAACAATGGACGACCAGGGCAATTGCAACGCATGGTGGTTTGGCGGCGGGACTGACTTGACCCCATCGTACCTATATGACGAAGACGCTATACACTTCCACCGCACGATCAAAGAAGCTTGCGACAAGCACGACCGAGGCTACTACTCGCGCTTCAAGGAATGGTGTGATAAATACTTCTACATTCCCCACCGCGGCGAGTCGCGGGGTATAGGCGGCATTTTCTTCGACGATCTCGACGTAGAGGAGAAAGACCAGGAAGAATTATTCAGCTTTATAAAAGATTGCCTTACCGGCTTTTTGCCCAGCTATTTTCCCATAATCCAAAAGCGAAAGGACATGCCTTTTACTGAAAGGGAGAAAGAGTGGCAGCAGCTGAGAAGGGGGCGATACGTGGAATTTAACCTTGTACACGATCGAGGGACGAGCTTTGGGTTGAATACGCCAGGCGCAAGGGTTGAAAGTATTCTCATGAGTCTACCATTGACGGCGAGGTGGATGTATATGCATGATGCGGACAAGGGGAGCAGAGAGGAGAGGCTGTTGAAGGTTCTCAAGGAGCCAGTGGAATGGGTGTATTAGAGCCATGCGACATCTCCCTTCGGGACAGCAATGGTAGGGCCACTCTCCCATGCATGTTGAGTTCTGATCTGTAGCATCATTGGGATCAAGCTATTCGACATGGACAGGGCTATAGAGAGAATGGGAAAGCTGCTTCGGCTACCCGTCCTCTAACCAGGTCTGGACTACCGTATGTCGACAGCCTACATCAACAATTGAGAGAACGTGCCACTGCTGCCTACAGTGCTCATTCTCAGCTCCCTTTACAGCACCCCAGTCAATGAATCCTGCAACGAACACAACATACAAACATCCTACAGGGTACCATTGACTCGACATCCATGCCTCTCCATCCAATTCCAAGCTCTCACTGAGCCATACTCAGACACCAACTCCGGCCTCAGCTCAGGTTGACACACAGCCCCATCCCACAAAATCCCATACTACCCACCCACCAACCCACCCGAACCAACCCAACACCTTCGCAACATTCTCCCCACTCCTACATCTTCCTCCTTCCCCCTTCCCAAGCCAGGCCCAAAAACATGAACACCACCTCCCAGCATCACAGTGGAAGGAAGGAATTTCCTACATCTCATGTCATCTTGCATAGTGTTTAGGAAGCAGTATGCAACATGTTGACGTGGCATGAGACATCATAGAGTAATGCGGGTTTGAGATGCCTCTTTGGAGGTTGGGATGGGACGATGGAAGGATGGGAGGGGTGGAAGGAAGGAAGGATCCGGGAAGGAGGGTTGGAGGATGGAGGTGTGTAGACGAGTAGGATGGAAGGGGGAAGGGAAGATGGAAGAGGCATGGGGTTGGATGGAGGTTGGACATGGATGGAGGATGTATGGGTTGGGGCCAGTAGTGACACCATCGCGTCGACGTACAAAACATTCCATCACACCACTCTACAAAATCCCAAAGCACCAAACACCCCTAACTCTCACCCAACACTCACATTTCAAACAACCCCCCCCCCCCCCCCCCCCCCCCCCCCCCCCCCCCCCCCCCCCAACCCAGTCTCAAAACGCCACCCGTTTCACATAAAACGCAATAAAACCCCATCCCGTTTCACATATAAAAAAACACAACAAAACTGCAAGATGAGCCGAAGGTCCGATGCTGCACGTGGGAACAGAGGTACAGCGTTCAGCCGCAATTTTGACATGTGGCACCTAAGGCAGATGCAATGACGATCTTGATGTACGTAATTTAGGCTGATGGAGGGTACAGGATGGTACCTGGAGGTACTGGTACAGGCGAGGTAGGTGTGGATATATATGCAATGCAGATGCATGGACGGCGGCAGGAGAGGCCGAGGGGTGTGGAGGTGTGGAGGTGTGGAGGTTGGGATTGTTAAGGTTATGTTGACGAGTGAGATGCGTAAACAGGTGAAGGTTGCGGATATGGTATTGGGTATGGTTATGGTTAAAGGGGAAGGCACATTGGGTTTTAATATTGTTTTTTTATTGATAGCTCTCTGGTTCATCTATCCAGTTTCCTCTGAACAAAAGAAAGTAAAGGTGTTTACAAAAAAGTTTATCTCCATCCATGCATGCCGAGTGCATATGTAAAAGAAGTGAATTAACGAAGGTGATTTGGTGGTTTAGATAGTCACCCAGGTACAATGACATCCATTCGTGATAGTGGGTAGTAAGGCTTTTTCCCCCCCAAAACGTTGCAAATCCAATCTGCACCTCGTAAGGCGGTGAAGATGTTAGATATTGCAGAGAGCCCCGCTCCCCCAACCAAAGGCGCCGCGCCTTCATGGTCAATCCCCAATGCAGAAGAAGAATTGGAAGATAGCGAGGATGAGAAGGGCGGTTTAGTTGCCGTGACGCCTCTTGTGGATCTTGTTGTGCGCGTGTTGGTGGACGTGCGCGTCCCTCTTCTCTGCCATGGCGTGAACGGTTACCACGACGGGTTGGGCGGTTTCGGTGACATAGACGACTACGTCCTCCTGCTTTGGCGGTGGCGCTGGTGGCTCTGTGGTTGTTGGAGATGGAGCGGCTACTGGTTGGGCTAACCTCTCCACTGGTGCGCCATCGTTACCAGCTGGTGGAGATGACGATGGTTTCTGTTGTTGTTGCGGTTGTTGCGGCGGGGAGGACTCTGGGGTGGATGAAGGCGCTGGGGCTGGCTGTGTGCTGTCTTGTTGCGGCGGGGATGAACCTCCGCTTGAACCTCCACTCGATCCTGATCCACCACCAACCATGACACCAGGCGCATCCGAGCACAATTCCATGACCAAATCGACACTTTCATGTGCGCTGCCAGTCGCGTGGTCATCGTGGGGCGCGTTGTAAGCGGCTTTGCAGTATTGCACACCCTTAGGACACTCGACGTTGACTGAACTATCAGAGCTGGTAATCTTGACACCACCGTTGACGAATGGGTAGCCGTTAATGTTGGAAATATCGTACCAAACCATGTTGGAAGGGGGTCCTGGTGAGCCAACGGTGTACTCAAACTGGGTAATCTGCGGCTGTGGCTGGTCGTAGATGCTTTCGGGGGCTTGTCCGGCTTTGGGTCCATCGGGATACCCGGAAGCGATCTTGAGCGACATGCCTCCTCCTCCTGACTTGCTTTTGTAACTCTCAGTGTGGCTTGAACCGGGTGCAATTGTGATTCTCTCGCCCACGCTGTCACCACAGGACCAGAAGTAGGCAGCATCACCGCAGGAGTTCTTGACGATGGCAGAGCCGAGGGCAGAGGCGCATGCTGCGAAGACTGGCGTCGCAGCCACGGCGATCTTGCTGTAATGCATATTTTGATGCTGTTTTGTGCGACCGTTAGTGTTATGCGAAGGCTATGTTATCAAATAAAGATTGTTGAATTTGGGGCTGGGGGAGTTGATGTTTTGACGAGAAGACAAGCACTTAAAGGAGTGAAAGCGCTACAACTGCGTCAAGCAGTGTTGTCGTACAAGGTGCTGTCGTTTCCTAAAGCGTAAAGGAGTGATGCTGTGAGAAGACAGGTTGTGGGAGGAAGGAATGCGAACAGAAGTGGGTGAGACAAAATAATTCTTGAAAGGGGGGAGGGGGGATCCGGGCTGAACCAATTTTGCAGCAAGTCGCGGCGGCTACGACGGATTCATATTAACGTTCCCACTGTTGCACCCGTCATTTCAACCATAGCATTCGCCCTAGCATTAGTGGGACGCTATGGTCGCGGAAGGAAAAGCGTGTTGCTTAAGTAAGCACATGAAACAGGGGTACGCGCACTATGCCGCGTGTTCATTGGGCAGCTCTCCTGTCCAATTTTGGGCGGAAGAGCCAGGTTGGCCCAGGTTTGGCCAAGGAACAAAGCATGCATAAACAAGGGACCTGAAAGGATCTTGGCCACTCATCCACTCAGTACCTTACTCATCCCCAAAACAGTGGAGACCGTGGATCCCTCTTTTAGCAATTGGTGCCAGCGAACCCCACCGTTTCTGTCCGTTTTCTCGTTTTACATAATTACGTGGTAGCCCAAGTCACCAACGGTCCATCCTTCTGCGCTTTGCCTCAGACAGTAAGGCAGGCAATAACTTGTTTACCTTAGGGTACGTTCAAAATGGCTTTGATATGGGGCCGAGGAGCCAATCTAATCGACGACTTTTCCATTCAGATCTTGAGACCCGATCCCATCCAATCGGCCACTACCAAAAAACATCATCTGTTACGAAGGGAACAAAACTCAAAAGACGACAACAACTATTGGTAACCTCTCATGTTCCCACGGGCACGTGGAATCAGTCTACTTCCAAGTTAGAACGCTGTTCAAGACGACATCCGGATCGAATGGGACCCCACGTCAGAGCCTGTCCGACGCCGCCTTCCCACATGAGCAGCAGGTACCTTACTGACAATTATTCCCTGGTGTCGCATGGTCATTGACTGGGATGCTCATCGATACCCGTGAAAACACACCGACACTTTCCCCTCTACGGTAATGGTGTGGGTCAAGCTGGCTCCACAACCGGATGACCTCGGCTACATTGGGGGACCTCAGGGATTTTGCAGTGGGCTGACGGAACGTTATGGAAGGCGACTTCCGACATGGGATGCAACAGTCGTCACTGTCAGCATTGAATGTACCCAATGTTAAGTCTTCATGCGTGCGCTGCACTTTCGACGGCGGGAGTATACATCGACCCAGGCTGAATATTATGCGAACATTTCCGGGCTGAATGTGAGGCATGCTTAATGCATTCATCGGCTCTCTTAGCGCAAACAACAAATATGTCAACTCTTGCCTATGACCTACGCGGGATCTACGTTGATAATATTTGATATTGCTGCTGACTCTATCTGTTCTTCTTAATCTACCGGTGCGATTATTGAATTTCTCGGTACTTCACGATGCGACTACGTACGCACCGGAGGCCCTGCAGCAATGTGCCTACCACTTCGGGGAGCGATCTGCTCAGCGGCTTAGATGTTTACCACATGGAAGGAAAGTATCATTGTCTCATGCATGCTCGCCTGCAGTATCATCACCTTGGCAGACGGGATTTGAATCCTTGACGAGGCCAACATGGTGCGGAAAGCGGGAATTTAGTCGAAGTGCCGCACCAGGTCGCAATTTCTATGTCATTTATCTCATCTCGCCGTTCAATAATTTGCAATGAGGTGGTTCCCTTTTCTTTTCATTAAGAGATGTTGGCTGTCTTTGTATTCTTTACGATCCTCGTCGCAGTGATTCACAGCTCCCCGCTGCCTAAACATGCACGGATTATCACACGTGATTCAGACTTGGCTTTCTCCTACGACTTTGTCATCATTGGGGGCGGCACAAGTGGCCTTACCGTGGCAGACCGCTTGACCGAAGACAATAAGAGTGTGTAGTTTCCATCGCGCATTTCCTTGCCTAGTGACAAGAGCAGGCGCTCACATGCATTTTGTGAAAAAGCATCGGTCCTGGTGATAGAGTATGGCCATCTATACCCAAACGAGTCTAACATTCATGCCCCTGGGCGTCTCAACCCTACGCCCTATCAATTCAATATTACTAGCACACCTCAGCGAGGACTAGACAACGCTACCTTTGCAGTTCCTGCAGCTGCAGTTGTTGGTGGAGGTTCGACGATAAATGGAATGTTCTTTGACCGTGGGTCGGCAGCGGATTATGATGTTTGGGTGGAACTGGGCAACCCCGGATGGGGCTGGTCAGACCTGCTGCCATACTTCAAAAAGGTGAAAAATTACGCTAGACCCCAGGGGTATCTGCAACGCATTTACATGGGTGCAGAGCGAGACTTTCACCCCGGCTTCGGCGAACCTGGCAGAGGAGTTCACCATCTTATGGGACGATGCCGCACATGGCTTCGATGGCCCCGTGAAGTCGAGCTACCCTGTGTTCCAGTATCAATCCATCAGTAAATTCCCCTTAACCAATTCACTGTGCACTTCACGTGTTCATACCAATCCCTGACGCCCCTACAGAGAACTTCATTGGCGCCTGGCATAGCCTGGGTGTCCGAACGCCGCAAGACCCTAGCAGTGGTTCAGCAAAGGGGGTCTTCACAGGACCTAGCTCTCTCAATCCGAGCAACGAGACACGATCTGATGCTCGGACGGCCCATTACGATGCTGTCGCGGGCTCCCGACCAAACTATCATCTTCTCACCGGCAACGCAGTCAGCAGTATCAACTTCGTCAGACAAAAGGCCACTGGAGTAGAAGTACGTCGTAAGGTACCTGTCTCAAAAGCTGCTCCTTGTGCTGACTCAGTTGGACAGTGGCTCAATCGTAAGACCTTCGAGTATGGCTATGTGAACGCAAAGAAAGAAATTATCCTAGCTGCTGGTGCAGCGCACACGCCTCAGATCCTACAGCTCTCTGGTGTAGGCCCGAAAGGTCTTCTGTATAGCCAAGATATTCCTGTTGTGGTTGATCTTCCAGGCGTTGGACAGAATTTCCAGGATCAACCTACATTGTACACTTCTTATAATTGTGAGTTGTTTGGCCCAAGAAAAGATTCTATTGTTCAGAGGTACCCTGTCGCTGATCAAGGGTCTGCCCAGTCACATCTAACCTTATCCCGAATGCGGACTCACTCTACACCAACACTACTTATGCGGATGAACAACTCGCGCTATACTACTCTAGTCGTCAGGGAGCCTACACCATCTGCAAAAACAGCGGGAATGTTGTTGCCTTTAATTCTCTACCAGACACAACCCAAGGGTACCAATTTATCATCAATCTCACAATATCACAGTCTCCAGAGGACCTGTATCTACCAAACACCGACCCCTCAATCATCGCAGGCTATGAAGCTCAACGCAAGCTCATCTGCAATCTCTACAATTCTACAACGACCTCTATCATCGAGACTGGCTTCAGTAGCGCCACAGAAGTTCCTTTAACACTTGTCAGGCCCCTGAGCCGAGGCTCCATTTCCATCAGTAACCGCGATCCCTTAGACCCCCCACTGGTTGACTGGGGCGCATTCACCAATCCCGTTGATGTGGAGATCATGGTCGCGGCTGTCAAGAAGCTGAGAGCGCTCATGGCTACAACTTCAATGCAGGAGCTCGGCCCGGTTGAGCTGACGCCCGGCGCGAATGTCACGAGCGACGACGAGATTCGAGCTGCGCTAAAAAAGCAGGTGCAGCCGACGTACTCGCATTTGACCTCGACATGCTCAATGATGAAGAGGGAATACGGCGGGGTCGTAGGACCAGATCTGTTGGTGTATGGAGTTCAGAGCTTGAGCATTGTGGATGCTTCCATCATGCCGCTGATACCAGCGACTCACACATCGTCCACGGTGTACGCGGTTGCCGAGAAGGTGAGCGTCCTTGTCTTCCCCTTCTGATAGGCTACTCCGCACGAGGCAGCCACAGAAAGTAACAGGTCTTGAGAGATTTTGCTAAGAAGACGATTCTACAGGCTGCTGATATCATCAAAGCTCGGTATCAGCTTTAGATTTGGGTATACGGGTCTGAGCAGGACTTGATCCATCATGTGCTCTGGAATTGTGGCGAACTTTGTGTCGAGATACATGTACATGTACTAGTTAGACTACTTGATATCACCATGCCGAGCACGGCTGCACTGCAAGTATTGTTAGTCTGTGCGATACATAAGTACCATAGTTCAATATAAACTTTAATGTGACTTCCAAAACCTAGCGTACGTAGATGCTTGTGAACAATAGGAAAAGCGTTATGACTAAGCAGGTTACGGTGAGCTAAAGAGACGATGGAGCACCGGAAGCTTCTCCACCAAGCTCCACAACATTCCGCTCTCCTCTCCTCTTTTCCGCCAGCAGCGCTTCCTCACTGCACCAATTGGCCCCCATTCCAACTCCTTGTCCGCCTTGGTCAGGCCCCCTTCCCAGATACCCTGCCAGCTATGGCTCCCATCACGGACGAAACGGTGGAGTCCCTCCGAGAAACCATTCGCCAGCTCGAGTCGCGTGTGCACCAATTGGAGTCAAAGATGGTGGGAGGTGACGGATCATCGCAGCCAAAGAGAAGCTTGAAATCCATACGCATGATCCTAATGGGTCCTCCGGGCGCCGGTGAACTCCCGATGGCACGAGAAGCCTTTGCGGCCTAACGCTTACTTGTCTATAGGCAAGGGAACACAAGCACCAAAGATACAAGAGAAATACTGCGCTTGCCATCTGGTAGGTGGTAATCCCTGCAGCTCGGACTGAATCTTCGGTAGAGTGGTACTTACGATTGGTACAGGCGACGGGGGACATGCTACGATCTCAGGTAGCTAAGAAGACGCAGCTCGGACGGGAAGCCAAGAAAATCATGGACCAGGGAGGACTCGTCAGCGACGAGATCATGATCAATATGATCAAGGGAGAGTTAGAGAATAACCGGGATTGCAAGCAAGGGTACGCATTATAGAGCCCCCAGAGGAGCCGCTGCTGACATCCGCACACAGCTTCATTCTTGACGGCTTCCCACGAACAGTCGCGCAAGCTGAACGCCTGGATGAGATGCTAACAGCGAAAGACCAAAAGCTACAACACGCTATCGAGCTACAGATCGATGACGGCCTCCTCGTATCAAGAATAACAGGACGACTCGTCCATCCCGCGTCCGGCCGCTCATACCACAAGATCTTCAACCCACCAAAGGAAACAATGAAAGATGATGTGACTGGCGAGCCATTGATCCAGAGATCAGATGACAACGCCGACACGCTGAAGAAGCGCCTGTCTACCTACCACGCCCAAACCTCGCCAGTCGTCGCATACTACCAGAAGACCGGGATCTGGAAGCCAATAGATGCAAGTCAAGAGCCAGGGCAGGTATGGAAGAGTTTGTTGGGCGTGTTTGGAGATGACAAGGCTTCAAGTACAAGTACGACTGGCAGCCTGCTTAGCAGAATTGGGCTGAAAGGCTAGGCATTACTTCGAAATTCCTCGATCTGTGGCACCTGCGTTGAATGTGCCCTCGAGCGGCAAAAGCAAGATATAGAGCATTTGGGCGACATAATGACGATGTAATAGGGGGACGCTTCATGTGTGCCGTCAAGTCGAGCATGGTCGTCTGTAGTGCATCTACTACGCCTTGTGCTCTGTATATTACATGTATTCTTCAACGATTGCTTGTAAAGTCCAGAAAATCAATTCCATTGCTGAGAAGTTATACATATACAGATGCCTCTACCAAAAAATAAGTCTCTATCCGTGTCCAGTGCCATGACTATTTATTTTGAATAGTACTAATCTCACCACTATCAAGTCTAGTAACAGTACACAAGCAGACCATCCCTATAAGCCCTCTATAAAAGCCCAAAAGCCCTTCGACCATGTCGAAAAACTATACAGCAACTCGCCGTCAACCGCGGCACCCCAAAATTGCATAATCTGCCAAGAATGGGGAAACAAAGTGAATGCATTTCTCAAAGTATGACCGCTACTGCTCCTGTGACAATGAAATTTTCCTTGACGTTACCACTGTATAGTTCGACCCATGCTCATCCACCATCTAATGACAGAGCCTGTCTTGATACAACCTTAGTGATTCAAATCATGGAAAGGTATAACTACTGCTGGTAACAATGCAGAGCACTCATATTAAAGCCCTTTATGATGTGGGAGTGGTATTGCTACTCCGAACAAGACACCCTTTGTTCAATGCCATCGAACATACCTCCATATGTAGATTCCGCGAGCTCCGAACAGACTATGCCGTGTGAGACATGCTCTGCATGATTCAGTGGTTCAATGCTCTCTACCCTATCATTGCTGCTACTCATGAGAACAAAATCTCATAAAGTCAGCAAATTCATGGACGTGAACATGCAACCTCTTTGAAAACTGCTCATCATAAAATTTTCCAGCCAAACAGACATACGGCGTAGCAGATCAGCAGCCCACATGCGATCATAGTATATCCGCTGCGTCTCTTTCCCAGGCGTCATGTGTTACCCGTGATCATCTAAACCGCTGCGGTAGTTCCTGCCACCTCACCCCATTGATCCTTTCATAATCATCCTGTTCCAATCCTTCAGAGGCCAACCTTGCAGGGCGCTTTGTTTGAGGTGTGATGCGAGTGAGGCAACGTCTCTAATTGTTAGCCAATGTCAAATCTTGGTGGTTGCGCAGGAAGACGATTCGAAGTGGGAGTTTGGTCCAAAGAATCATGGATGATGACACATGATAGGTGAGGGACGCCTCTCGGCCTACAATGCAGACGCCCCTGGTGTGATGATGAACTGATCTGTGTCCTCCATGGACTGCTGTTACTGCTGCTAGGGAATTCATAGGAGTGCACGAAGCAGTGTTTGTGAAGGAGTAAAAGGCCGTGCCTATGCTCATTCAGTAACAAAGCATGAGCCTAACCACCGATCTGCTAGTAACGAATTGTCGCCATACACAGAAGATCTTGCAGCGGCGAGTAGGAACATAAAGCACATTATTTATCTCCCAATTATTATTGCATGTGCTTATGTGGATAAGGACTGCACATGGACGAGCAATACTTGCGACGAAACATTCGTTCCACATTCCCATGACTTCCCTATCTAACCATCCGCCCGGTCCAACTGGGAGGTAGCAGGAACACCCGTACAAAATGAGTCAAAAAGTTGGCTTTGGCAAACGTAAACACAGATAACATTGGTACCTAGGTTAGGCTGCTGAGTACTGTATTGAGAAAGATTGGGCGTCTGCCTCGGAAGGTCGACGATTCAGATCTTCTTGCGAGCCACTCATGGCTCCAGAACGGGGAGATGTCTGAATTATCTTGACACCACCGTGCCCAGCTCGCAGTATGCTGATCCAGGCAGTTTATATGTACACAACGTTGCAACAATATTGGATCAGAGTCCACTCCTTCTTTACAGTGTGAGACTGCTGCTGCTGATGAGGAGGAGGAGAAAGGTGCATAAGCAAGTAAAGCTTGAGGCGAACACTGCAGCCGCTTTACTCACTGATTCCCATTGGCAGCCTGGAGAACCCACACATATACAGGCCATCTTGCAACCAAGAAGTCTGCTGCATCTTCTCCTTGCAAAGCTGCTTGTCGTGCTTTTGAAATAGAGAATAGCCAAAACCCACAAGGAATCTTCAAACCTGACTGCCAACTCCGGGCTTAACGTTGAACCACTAGCCAGCCCCTTGCCTACCGATCCAGCAGCCCACACATAGAGAAGTTTCCAGACAAGCAGTCCTATGCTCCATCCGATTCGGCGCTCAACGTTTATTGACAGAGCTTCCTGCCATTGCCCCCGACAACACACGCTGGCCCTTCTAAACGCGAAGAATCGCGCTAGTGCTGTCTTCTTCTGTCTTCTTCTGTTCACTTCCTCCCAACTCTTTCACATCATCAATCGTCAAACGTCTTCAACCACAATCGTCAATAACTGGTTGATTTCATCAAATTTTCATTCAAACTAACACTTACAGCCTCGCGAGGCTGCTCACCTGCATCAGGCAGGTTAGCCGGACAATGTAAGTTAGCTGTCGATCATTGATTTCATGTTACCTCCTCTTCTCAGTGAAGAGATAATAACAATACTTCCCCTCCTCCATCAAGATCATCCTCTACAGATTGAGGAAAGACCTCCACTCTGCCACCAACACAATCTCTCCTTTCACCTCCAACACTTGCATATCCTCTTTCATCCTACACCTCCCTCAGCGTATCAATATCATCAACACCTTTCACCTCAAAACCTCAACTGATTTGCCTCACCAGGGCTCCTCGCACTCCTAGTCGAGGTCCTAGACCCGAGATCAGCTGGCCAGTTCCTGGCACCTTCGAGCACATCGCAGGCAACACAAACGTCGACGCCGCTATCCCCATCGTTCAAGCTCCGAGACCTACCATCAGCAGGCCAGTTCCTGGCACCTTCGAGCACATCGCAGGCAATACCGACGTGAACGCCGCGACTCCGATCATTCAAGCTCCGAGACCCACCATCAGCAGGCCAGTTCCTGGCACATTCGTACACATCGCAGGCAATACAAACGTCAACGCCGCGACTCCGATCATTCAAGCTCCGAGACCCACCATCAGCAGGCCAGTTCCTGGCACATTCGTACACATCGCAGGCAATACCGACGTGAACGCCGCGACTCCGATCGTTCAAGCTCCGAATCCCGCCATCAGCAACCCGTCTCATCTCACTTCGCCCAAAACCTCAAACAACACTAACACCATCAACAACAACGACAGCGACATGGCTACTCATCCGAACCAGGGCCAGGATGCCCTGAAACCAATCAATACCAAGCGTACCATGCCATCAGCCCCTGGGCTGCCCTCCTTCTGGTCCGACAACATGAACCGTGCCATCGCCCACATGGAGGGTGAGAGCATCGATTATGAGAAGATGGTGCCGAGACTGAAAGCATGGTTCCCTCAGCTTACCAATGTGAGTTCCTTCTGTTCTGTCGGTCGGATCAACTCTTCCACATGATCCGGCAACTTATCCAGCTCTCACTGACACTTCGTACAGGTGGTTATTACTGGAGCTAGCCTTGAGAAGCAGTGCCAGATGCTCGAATTCATGGACAACAACTACTTCAAGGAGGCCTCTTTTGAACGTGTCAAACGTCTCAAGGCGGCAGGCATCCCTGTCGATGAGTATGATAAGAACAAGTATCCTATCGAAGCGCCCGTAAGTCCCTTTCAACGCATGCTCAAGTCTCTGAAAGCGTATAGTCCTGACTGAGGTGCCCAGAAAATGATGAGCGATCTAGAGCTCTTTGGCGATGACTCACCTATGACGGGGGCCCTTGCTCTTGGTGCTACCGCTGAGGATTATGATAACGACCCCTATGCACCTAAGTTCGGCAACATGAGCGTGAATGACATGAAAGTGAACGACAAAAAGGGAAAGCTTCAGCCAGACCCGGCGGCCAAGGCGGAGTCCGATGAGAGGAAGGCCTCCATGTTTGGCACCAAGATGACCCCTTTGAATGTCAAGCGTGCACTTAGGGGCTATAGGTTCGGTGAGGTCGCTGAAGGGGGCCGCGGCCCTCGTAAGGAGAACCGTGTGTCCATCCAGGTCCCCGGTACCGAGGACATGGAGGGAGACATATGTGCCGAATTCGACGCTATGAACACTCACCATGTCCTGGAAGGAGACCCATCTTATCCAATCAACAATCAACACAGCGGGAAAGACACAATCGAGCCTAGCCGTTCAACTAATTCATATCCCCTTGCCGATATGTCCAACAATCGCTCCAGCCCCCCAAAGACCCTCCCAGCCACACCTGGAATGGAGGCAGCCCTAGAGCGTCGTCGCCTGCGTGATGAGGAGCGTCGTCAGGGTGGGAACTTCCATGGACAGTGACCGATCTCATAGAGAGTCTCAATAGTACGTTACAAACCACCAGACACAGTCACGGTGACTAACCGCTCGTTCTCGACAGCGCTGTGGAAGACACAAATACCTTGAACGACTTCGCCGTCAGCTCTTTCTATTCTTTATTCGCCTTCAAACACAAGGATTGACTCGCCGTTACTAATTTCTATTCTTGAATCGCCTTCCAACACGATGACTGACTCGCCGTCACCGCTTTCCATTCTTTACCCGCCTTCAAACAGAAGGATTAACTTGCCGTCACCTCTTTCCTCGCTTTAGACGTTTTCAAACACGATATCCGACTCGCCGTCAGCTTTTTCTATTCTTTACTCGCCTTTAAATATAAGGATTAACTCACCGTCACCTCTTTCTATTCTTAAATCGCCTTCAAACACGATGACTGATTCGCCGTCACCGCTTTCCATTCTTTACCCGCCTTCAAACATAAGGATTAACTTGCCGCCACCTCTTTCCTCGCTTTAGACGTCTTCAAACACGATGACCGACTCGCCGTCACATCTTCCCTTCTTCACATGTGTTGATAGTATAGCGGTCTTTTAACCAGCTACGAATGCTTTTCTATGGATAAGATCACTCGTGTAGCTAAATCTTTAGCCAGAACTCAAATAAATCGGATAACGTACTCACTTCTCCATGCGAAGCAACATTACTAGTTTAATCCCCATGCAATAACCTTGAACAGTACGAGTATACCCAAAGCTACCTTTTCCGAATGCCTTGGAAGTTGGGACCTATACCGCTCGAACCCCATCTCCACTATTTTCACCCACCCCACCCAGCACCCCATCCAGCCATCTCCTCGCTCCCTACCATTCTTTCCTCAATCATTTCCGCCGCCACTCTCCACCGTTCAGCCAACGCACACGCAAGCAAGTGCTTACAAAGCGGCACCTCCCCCTCCCACTCCCCCAGCATCAAGCCTCCCCAACCACATTTCCCTTGCTTGTATCTACGTCTGTCGGCTTCAGCGTAGCCTTCTGGCATATCAAGCATCTCCTCGTCCTCTTCATTCCTGACACCATGACCATAACCCTGCCCGCGGTCGTAGTCATTCAGGTCTTCGTAGCTGGCGTAGGACGGCGAAAAGGATAATGGAACGTTGTAGGCTGAGAATGCGAAGGCCGCACAAGTGCATGACCAAGCCAGCGGGCGGACTTCGTAGTGTGTGCTTCCGATGTCGGCCGTCTTCGCGTAGCGAGAGCGCCTATCGCTGTGCAAGGAGGCGTTGGATTTTACATAGTACACCACTCTCTGCCTTTGTCTGTTGACAGCTTCTTTTGATCTATTCCCTTGAGCTATTTTTTCTTCTCCTGTTTCTTCTCCTGTTTCTTCTCCTGTTTCTTCGGCATTACGGGCATCAGGGTTTTCTTTGAGCACGAACCGTGTCAGTAAGCGCCTGTCAAGGAGATCGAGTGCTGGGAGGAGCAGAGAGGGAAAGATGGCGTGGAGGGTCAGAAGAGTGGGTTTCGAGGCTGCATCGAGAGCGTTGTCTGCTTGCTCATTCAGAGTGCCGAGGAGCGAGTCTAGGAAGTCTTGTGGGGATGGTAGATGGGAGGGTGGTAGTGGCATGTTGATGGTAGCGATGCGGAGAAGGGGCGGGCCGGAGATGGTACGCAGATGCCTGCCTTTCCAGGCTTCCCCTGAGACGTCCAACTTCCGCATTCCTCTCTCCTTCGGATCATCACAATATCTAGTCTTTAGGCTGTCTATACTGTGTGTTTCGAATTTCAAAGGATCGAAGCTTTGCATGAGGAAGCATAGGTTTCTCCTTCGAATGAGAAAAGACTGCTCTGAACCCAATACTTTCTTGCCTTTTGACGTGACTAGTTCTAACGACCAAAAACTGACAACTGTAAATCTATTCCTCAGCTATAGCAGGTCTATATGTCATCACCCAGGTTTCCAGTCTTCTGTCTTTATGTATGTAATTGCGATGGGGTCATCTATGCACTTTTGTTTCGATGCGCTCCTCGTGCTGTCCAAGCTCTGGGCGTGAAGAACTCGACTTGTTCGAGATAGACTCCTCTCATTGCTCTCATTTCTTGTTTTATGAGCCGCAACTTCTCGCATTCTGAAGCCTGACAATTAGGAAGCGCCCAGGCAAGTCAACAGCCACATTTGGGCATGTTCGGAGTGTGTCCCAGTCTTCAGCTGCTATGCAACGCTTGCCAAGCAATTTTCGACGGAGGAATCGAGAGAAGAAATCGAGTACACCTTCTCACTTGTTGAAGGCATAGCACCACCTACCTAACGGCGGTGCGAGTTCCAATTCACAACGATAGTCTTGTGGTCAAACACAGCTCTGCGATTGGTCCCAAGATCGACGCAAAGTCCCAACAGGCTATACCTTTGCTTTCTCACTGGTATGTGATACTTTACTGCTTTGTATTATCAGCTAATGACAGGCCAATCGAGCGTCACATTCTATGAACGTGGCGGGCCCATACAACATTACATTGTGGTTCATGCGAGTTCAGATCTTGGTTGCATCGAGTGGAGGCTTTCTTGGCTGCTCGGTGGCGCTGGTTCGCTCATCTTTATACAATCGCGCAAAGTCAGCCTTTCGGTATGGCACGGAGAAGCTACATAGCAGAGGCTCTTGCTCTGAGATATTACTTCCCTTTCGATACCTTCACAGCCTCGACTACACTCCTTCAAACCCCCAAAAGCGACTGGGCCGGCGAGCTTCTCGCAACCCATCAAGGCTTCCCACTGGACACTCTGCTCGAATCGCTACTACGACTAAGACTCAACCCTCAAATTTCCTAGATGTGGTCGAGGATCGTCGTTCGTGGCCTCCTCCTTGCGACTTTCGCCTCGACTGCTCTTTCGGGGCCGAAAAAACCCGGCGACCCCCCGCGATCGGGAAGTGTGGGTATATCGCAGACCCTGCTGGACGATTTTGACCTCTTTGCACAATATTCAGCAGCTACATACTGGCCTACAAACAGCAATTCAACAGGAGGTCCGCTGTTATGCGGACCAGGCGGCTGCCCAGCCCTTCCAGCTAATAATTGTCCACAAGTGGAGGAGGCCAAGGCTTATACTACTCATGAATTTCAGGATACCCCCGACGGTGACGACCATGGTAAGACAACTTCGCGCTACCTCACCCACTAGCTAGGATCTGACGTTGTCTCACAGGTTACATAGCCATTGACGAGGTCAATAGACTTGTGGTACTTGCGTTCCGAGGCACTGCAAGCAAGGAGAATTGGAAGCACAATTGGGAATCGATAAAAAAAAATACGGACTACTGCCCAAAATGCAGAGTCCACAGTGGTTTTTGGGACCAATGGACCCCCATTCGCGAACGACTCGTCAAGAAGGTTCGAGATGCTCACGACAAGTTCCCAGAATTCCGCCTCATCATCACTGGCCATTCTTTGGGCGGCGCAATTGCAACACTCGCAGCTGCCGACATCCGCAAGATAGATGTTGACCCGTGGTACTTGACAAACACGGAACTCTTCACATTTGGCAGCCCTCGCCTTGGGAACAAGCATACAGCACGATTCCTTTCAAAACAGTCGACGCTCTCCTATCGTGTCACTTCTATGAACGACCCTATTCCCAATCTGCCTTTTCATGCTTTCGGGTATTGGCACACACAGCCTGAGTACTGGATTATGCGGAACCCTGATGCTCCTGAGCGAAATGATATCATGGTAGTGACTGGGTATAACAACAATCTGGGCAACAGGGGACACAAGAGTCTGAAAAAAAAGATACATAATGTTTACTTTGGGCGGATAGGGAGTTGTGGTGACGAAAAGCATTGAACTGCTTTGTGCCCATACGGAGTTTTGGAGACGAAGCCAACGCGCTGGCTGAGGCAGCGTCAACCCAGTCTCCCTAGGAGTGCGACTGACAAAGACTGGCAAGGCTTTTGTTCTTTAAGTCTCGGATTTTTGCTTTGGTGCTCTGCTATGTGTGTTAGCTCTTCCTGTATTCATTGTGCGTCACACCTAACATTGTAGAATGAGGCTCTGTTACTATTGTCATTGATGCTGACCATCTCACACGTTACATGCTACTCGGTTCAAGTTACTCCGTTGATGTGGCGGTCTAATTCTTTAGTACACTTGATCAGGAGCATTCTTCAACTAGGCTTGATGGGCCATTTCAAACCCTTTCGATAGGGGCTTTGCGTCGAAGTCGGGCCGGACATGTAAGTGAATAGAGTGTACGAGGCGTCAGTCTGCTATAGCGCAAGTATGATTGTGAGGAGGAGAGGCGGTCAAAGCTGTTATCGTACAGGCCCTGCTGCCGCGTGCAGTAGGGGTCAAGTAACATTTATCCAGGATCTGAAGACCCAGTACGATCACAGTCGCCCTTGGGATCATTCAGTTTGATTTTCCGTTGAAAGAACAATCAGTCTCGGAAGTAGATGGTTTTTGCTTGGATTGAGCGCAGAGTATGCTATGTTATATACACGTTGACAAAGAGACCAGCTCTTTGTTCACTCAAATGAAAAAGGAAGACATCATTACTGCTATCTCGCTATGAATGGACACTGTTCAAACAGCTATGCTATACAATATCGCGCCCCTTCCTCAAACATCCTAGACCAGATGTCTATTGACGTCGTCGGGTAGACTAGCACACGCTCGACCCCCCTTACGGACATAGAACAAGATGTAAGGCGTAAAGCCATCCTTCCGATTCATTGCGTTTCGAGCATCCGACTCCGTCACAATCTGATCGTTCAATTGTCTCCAATCGTCCCCAGGTCCTTTGCATACGGCGATATAGTGGCCCCCAGTGAGGCTGCCGGCATGGTGGACGATGGATTGCAGTTGGTACCTTGAAGGGTGATTGTTGACTGTGTATGGTGTCAGGTCGAGCTCTTGCTTGAGTGGGATGTGCGCATTGTTCTTGGTCATGTGGCCAGTGTGGCCGATTGGAGTGAAGCGCTTCAAATCGATGACTAGGATGTCGGGAGAGGTGTGCATGCGGACTCCTTGTACGCGGTCCTGGGGTCCTACGTATTGGTTGCAATGACTGCATCTCCAGCCAGGTCTGACGTCCCGAGCAAAGTAGGCGTGGATCATGTCTTTGAGGGGTCGTGGGTTGTTTAAGTCGATGGTGAGGGAGTTGTGGATGCTGTTCTGGCTCGAGACTGCTCTGCAGCTGCGGTTGGGACAGGAAAGTGATTCGGCCATCTGGAAACTGAACAGTTCTTTCATGATTGGTCGGGCTGTAGGGTGGACTTTTCCGCGCAATGTCTTGAGCAGGGTGAGAAGAAACTCCATGCTGTCGTTCTGTCGGCTCCATATCCACTGGACGTTCCGGAACTTTCTTGAATTTGCCATTTTGGCTTGCAAAAGACTCAGTGCTTTGTGCACTTTGTTATCCGTTGGGTCGTTCCAGTAGTCCTCGGTAAAGTTCTTGAAGGCGCAGGCCACACAGTCGTCTCTCTGGCAAGTTTTGTGGTGCATTTCGAAGTAGTTTACCAGTTTTGGAATGTGAACAAGCGCCTGGAACAGGCTGTTTCGGTAGCAATCCACAGATCGGTTGTGAAGACCTCTGGAAGGACTCGCACGAAATCGCTGCTTCTGCCAATTGGATGATATGTGATGAGTCTGTTCATGCATATTAGTACTAAGCCACTTAGCAAGGGCGAGCTCCCATACCGCGACTCTCTTGAGTCGTTGATCTGCGTTCTCGTTTGCGTAAGAATTCGACCTCGGACGAAGCGTTGGCGCCATTGCTTCTTCGTCTTCAATTGTTCGATGCGTTGCTGGTATGAATTCAATACCTTGTTTGAGTAGAGAGTTCAATGCCTGCACAGCAGGATTGGATATGTCATTCGAACAAGAGTATGGACGAAAAGACTGTGATAGTTGCAGAGGACGATTGAAATGAGATGAAGGACTCCCTTTTGAGGAGACTGTCATTGAGGAAGCCATTGTCAAAGGCCCTAACAAAGGCTTTCGCTTTCGTCTATTGTTCTTTTTGTTCGTAGTGAATGAATGACGCGAAACAATGCATCAATGGCTTCAAAGACTGACAATGGAGACAATAGAAAGCAAGCCGCGTCTGCAATCAACAATATAGAGCCGATTCAGTTGAGCAGTGAAGAGAACGCTATGTATATCAATATATATATATTCTTAATGGGACAATAGCCCAAGTGTGCACGTGACATAGGAAGAACTGAAGACATCTGGGTCTATTGGCGCTTTATGCGAAGCGGCCACGACGTATGGCTTAGATCACGTTTGCAAGAGGTATATAATATGCTGCACTGCCGGTTTCGATCAAATGTGGTTCAAAAGTGTTATAATGTGAGCACGAGAGAAGAAGGAGAGAAAGGAAAGAAAGAAAATTTCACACAATTGTAGGCTTTTGAGCCGCAGTCGATCTGCCGACTGCCGAGAGATCCATTGTATATGACAACCTCCGTCACTCCTTCCCGTGTGAATGCATGGACGAAGCACAACGGCTTTCACTTATGACTCCGAATGAGCCTCAATCTGGCAGTGAGCTCTACGAAGATGCCCACGTTCATCAAGTCTATGAGCAAATAGCCTCCCACTTCTCATCCACTCGCTACAAACCATGGCCGATCGTAGAGCGGTTCCTCAAGGAGCTCCCAGACGGCTCCATTGGCCTTGACGTGGGCTGTGGTAACGGCAAGTATCTCACAGTCAACCCCAAGATCTTCATTGTTGCTTCTGATCGGTCTACAAACCTCGTGAATATTGCAAGCCAACACCGCCCTCACACATCAATCGTTGCCGACAACTTGAATTTACCGCACCCTAACTCTACTTTCGACTTTGCCATCTCAATCGCTGTCATTCATCATCTGTCTACGCCTGGTCGACGCATACAAGCAGTGACTGCTATCCTTGCTTCACTACGACCATCTACAAAGAGTGAAAGCAGTGGGTATCAGCAGGATGGAGGGAAAGCGCTCATATACGTCTGGGCACTCGAGCAGAAGCACAGCCGCAGAGGCTGGGACGAAGGCGATGAACAGGATATTATGGTGCCATGGGTCTTGAAACAGAACACCAACGCTAAGTGTACGGAGGAAAGCAAAACCTTCCATCGTTATTACCACTTGTATTGCCAAGGGGAGCTTGAGCACAATATTACAGCGGCTGGGGGTCTTATTATCGAATCCGGGTACGAGAAGGACAATTGGTGGGCTATCGCTATACGGAAACCCCAATGGGGGCACCGAGGGTAAGCACCAACACCGTTCCGGAAGCTTTCCCAACTTTCCGGGATTTGCAAAGTCTATCAGATCTCTACAGGGAATTCCTTGGCCGTTGAAGGATATAGCGGCACTGGCAGAGGCCAATGAGCTATGTCAACTTCGTCTGCTGCTATTGATTGCACATTTCACATTGCCACTACCCTTACCACTGAGTTCATGTGATCATCCTCTTGTTGCATGTACGGTGTCCTTCAGTCTGTACAGTCATGTATCTACCCTTGCATGATTATGCCTCATGTCTTAAATGCACGAAGATCTTAGCAACGTTAGGAGTCCACGCAAGCGCCGCCTAGGCCTTCATCCTTGAATTCCAGAAGCAAAACCCTCCGATGGTAAGGCTCTCGCAAGCGACACAAAGCCAATCGGAATGTTGAGTCGTCTCCAGTGATTATCATTCGTAACGCTTAGATCATCACGAGATCTTGCTCTGCACTATTCCACGCGAGGGCGATCCACTCAACTGCATTCTGGATCTGTCGGCTTTTTCTCCCATTCGTCGTTTCCAACTCCAACGGCCCGCCTGATCGTATGTCTCCTCCTCATGCATTTTTGAGACAGCGTCAACGTCAGCATGGAACCTTCTTGAGTTCGCAGCGAAGGGCAACTGTCAGCGCCTTGCATCAGAATGAGCATGAGCGTCTGCGAACTTCTCCGTCTCGTCTCACTTCAGCTGCTCCAAGTGAGGCAATTTGTCATTTCAAGCGTGACAGCGCTTATCTCGGGATGGAGCTGAAAGTTTCGAACTGCGTACTCGGCATGTGCGAAATACGATGTATTAGGGACCCCCACGTATGGTATACAAGTCCCACAACCAGGAATTGGTAAAGGGATGCGTGAGCACCTGCGAACTTCTCCGTCCGTCCGTCAACGATCAATCTTATGCTCGGGGAATGTGGGTCGTGGTATTTGTCATGGACCCATGGTTGAGGCGTTACAGTGCAGGGAGGAAACGATCTTCTGGGAATCTTAATCTGGTCAACGGACCCTTCTTGCGTTCCTGTCAAGGCTGTGTTCACTGTAGACATGTCCACTTGTATATAGATAAATAATTATAGATATGGAGTACACGACGAGAGACATCGATACCAATATGGGTAACCCTTGCCCACTCCATGCAAATTTCCTCCGTGTATCTAGAGAATGGTATAATGGGTATCTGATATACAGAAAGCCAAATTGCGTTCGCCATGCAGTCTATGCCGTGAAAATGCCGACAGGTGTGCGTTGTATCTCAGTCACCGAAGCCGCCCAACGATAATTATGCCTCCCAATGCTTACGCTCATCAAATAAGGATACCAATGCCGCATAAAGAAAGGCTGTGTGAAATAGATTTGCCGCCCCATGCTTTCTTGTCTTCATGCACTCAATCTCCTCCGCTCACCTTTCTCTTCAGCCTTGACCGCTTGCCCCTGCCCCTGCCCCTCCCCCCTCTCTGCGAAAGCCGCAATCTCTCCCTCCATCTCGGCAACCCCAGGCAGCCTTGTCTCACCGGCAATCCTCCTTCGCCTTGCCCTCGGCCCCTCTTGCTCATCGTCATCTTCGCTTTCATCGTCGTCTTCCTCATCATAGGCAGAGAATGACTGTTCGCTTTTGATGGGCGGGATGGTCACGGGTGTGTAAGCAAGAGTACCCGGGCCAGTGGGACCCTGGCTGTGGCTGTGGCTGTGAATATTGCCGTTGACGCTGTGGAAAGGGGAGCTAAGAGTGGTAAGATCACGGCCTTCAAACACCCGAGTAGACTCGAGCATTCGATCTCTTTGGGCGACCCGGCCACAGCCTGGTTCGCCTGGCTCGGCTTGAGCAGCAGCGATGGCGAAAGGAATGGCGTTGGCTCGTCGGGCCATCTCATGTTCGCCCATAGCCCAATGCATTGCCTCGCATGCGCGCCAGGGAATGCCGAGCTCATTTGCGATGGGATTCCACAGATCATGTTTGAGTCTGTAGGTGTCAGTGACTGCCGCCACTCTACTTGGATCTGGTCAAACTTCGAAGGGTGCAGTCTTCGAAGAATGTTCAAATGCGTACCTGTCGTAGACCCTTGCCAGTCTGTTCCGCTTCTCTTCGTCCCACTCGCTTCGGCGTTCAAGGTAGTTCTGATAATGCAGCCTGCAGCTGATAGCACTGCGTCCACGAAGCTTCTTACTGATATCTTCCCATTTCATTCCAGAACCTCGTAGTCGGATAATTTCAGCGTCCTCAGCTGGCGACCATTTTGACTGCTTTTTGGCTGGCGACCCAATAGGGCGATCGTCTGTGGGGAGGGGACGTTTGTTGGGCGCTGCTGCTGCTGGATTTAGGTTGGGGTTCTGTTCGAAGACTGCTTGTGATGTTTTCGAGAGATAGATTGGCTGTGGAGGGAGCTGCCGAGACTGCTGCCGCTGATGCTGGCTAGCCGGGTTCGTGGAAGCTGTGGAAGCAGAGTAGTGGGAGGCCGTAGACGTAGACGACGGCGAGGGAAGTAGAGGAACATGAGAGTGAGTCGACGGGATAGAGATTGATCTTGAGAACGAAGGAGACTGCGTAGTCTGAGCAGGTGGGGATGGGCTGCCCTTCAGAAGGTCGCGGATATCCAGTTTGGCGACTGGGTTGACGAGAGATGCGTAAGTCTCAAGCATGTGCGCGATGGCCTCGTTGATTTCGTCCTGGCGGATGGTACAAGTTGAAAGGGAGACAGCTGTCGTGGGGGCTCAGCGGAGACTAGGGACTACAGCCTTGTATTGCGGAGCTTCAGCACACGATGCATAAGATCATGCCCCAGGGTACAAGACGGATGATCTAGCAAGGGGCTCAGTATATAATAGAGGTCTGTTGTTACAGAAGATCCGATGAGGTTGTCCATATCCGGTTCAGGAGACAAACTAATGGCAAGATTGTGAACCAATGGAATTCATAGAACGCAATAAATGATTTAGCATTGGTGCAAGCCGTTAGAACACAAGCTATCTCCTTTCGTATGAATTCAAGGTCATGTGCAGTATTGCAGAGACCCGGGTTAGATGATATCTCTGTGTGTGCGATCAGATGGCTGCAGTTAAACCCAGGCAGTGACGAGTACAGCAAGCAGCCACCATGCTCCACCTTAAGCATGGTCCAGATCGTCACGGGTAAGAAATCCCCGCTCGCCTGTTTGGTAGCTGCATAGGCCTGTAGTCCTCAAACACATTGAGGCAATAATGCATCAAGTGGCTAGCAGGGCTAGGAAACAATACGAGTATTGAGAGCTCGGCGCTACTAGCCCAAAGAGAACAGGGATACGACCCTTTGGAACGTAGGGCAAAACGTTGATCTGAGGATGAGGGGACTTGCCGCCGACAGCAGTGGGGAAAAGTTAGTATCATTGACATGTTGGAAGGCTCCATATGATTGGTGGGTTTTTCACCTGAGGCAGCGAATTGCGGTCAAGTATCCTAGCTGTTATGAAAGGAAAAAAACTAACTTTTTAAACGACGAACCATTGATCCGCAATCTAAAGGCATGATGACGCCCCTAGTTCACCTCTCTTCAAGCCTTGGTGAGCCTTGTAAAGACTCTAGTCAATCCTTGTTGAGCTGGCAATGTGTTTTTTTTTTCTCGCAGACTTTGGGGCGCCGTCTCCCCGATAGGCGGTGAGCAGAAGATTGACAGAGTATAAGAGGATCGTTATTAAGGTGAAGCAATGTGAAATCAATTGAAACGCGTACACAACCATATGGCCAAGTGGCCATTGAACTTCGATTGATAGCTTTTCATACGACGGTGGAAGCCAAAAGAGGACCTCCTTCGGCCTGGTACCGTGCAGCGCAGGAACGCTCCCATCTGAAATTGGAAGGAAGACAATGCAGGACTGTTGGGCCGCCTTCAGGCTTCAGGCTTCAGGCTTCAGGCTTCAGGCGGTGAACTTAAACTATTGTTAGTATCTAGGCCACGATGGCAGTAGTGTGGTGTCTGGTATCAAACTTGGCTCTTTTTGTTTGCATGTACGCTCTGATGTGCTGGCCCGTCCCGCGGGCCAGATGGCCAACTCAGAGTTTGGGTGCCAGGAGCCGAACGTGCTACAGATGAAACTGATGTATGATCTCAAATAATGTGAAGCATCATAAACAGGGGGTATCCAGGCATCAGGTAGCGATGGAAGTTTGCCGTGAGTCTTCAGCAACCATTTGCGTGGCTCTGCAGACAGAGTATGCACTGTACGGTATGCAGAGAGCGGTGGGGTGCATGATAGAAAGTGACGGGTTGGGAGAAGGAGCGGTCAATGAACTGAACTGGCTTTGCCGCGATGCCGCTGCCTAGTCCCAAGCTATGCACAATGACTATCGTTGACAATCATCGAAGACATTTCTCCATCATCAGAGACCTTCTAGCCTTTGTCTTCGAACACACCCACCGGCCTCAACTATCATCCTTGCACAACTGTAACGCCATTCTCCAGTCTCCAGTCTCCAGTCACCAGTCTCCAGTCTCCACTGCCTCAGCGCGCACATCTTTCATGGCCACCACCCGCGATATACCCTTATTGATTACGTCCACCGCCTCGTCATCTGAGCGCCGCATTACTCCATCGTGGACAATTGCCCAGCTAAAAACGAAGCTAGAGCCTGTAACCGGCGTCCCGCCAGCATCTCAGAGGCTTACGTTGCGGCTGCCCGACCAGCAGCAAGAAACAGCCATCGAGGCCGAGGATGAAGAGAGCGTGCAAGTTGGTAGATGGCCGCTGATGGCTTATGCCGAGATAAAGGTACTCTATTCTTTCAAGCATTTTGATGCGGTGTTGGTCCTTCCAGGTAATCAAAGATGCTCGAATAGCCGAAAGACACAAAGTCCAGTCTTCTGTAGAGGAGGACGCACGTTATGAATTTCTATATAGCGTTGATATTTCAGGGACCAAGTGTCTTTTACAGCGGGTAGCATGACTTTTCGTTCTCTCTTAGCCACGTGTGAAGATTATCTGCTTTGTGGACTCATCTTGCAGAGGTCTTTCCCTCATACTTGCAGGCTATGTCACCCAGGCCCATGCCGCAACGGTCTTTCCCTTGAGGGATGCCATCAGAAAGAGTTATGACGAGCACGTGTCTCTCATATCAAATCACTATCTCATGTAAAGTACCGTACATACTTAGCAGATATAACTTTCCTAATGCCGTGCATCTTGCAGGTTACATCCATCGGCCCCGGTCCCATTTCCAATCTGCCACCGCTCTCATCGGTGGAAAAGTATGTTATGCCTATGACCGAATATGAACAGCGTACGGGCACAGACAGTGTCCTTGCGATAAAGAGGGATCAGAAAATCGGCCGCTTCGATCCCAAAGCTCCTGAAATCCGCGAGAGGAAACTTAAAGACATGCGGGAAGAGGTCGAGCAGAGAAGTAAGTTCTTCGATTTATTTGCTAGACTAGGGCTGCAGTCTTAGGCTAGCCATAACCATACAGGACTTATGCTATACTACTTTGTTCATCAGGCCCTTCCCACTAACCTGGCTTACTCTAGACATCAGAATTGGAGCACGTTGCAGACTCGCCAACGAGTCGACCCGGCGCGGCACCATCAGATACATAGGCCCAATACCATCCCTCCCAGGCCTTGACGATGCTCCTTGGATCGGCATTGAGCTTGATGAACCAACTGGGAAGAACGACGGCCGCGTCAAAGACGAACGGTATTTTCAGTGTGGGCAGAACAGAGGCGTCTTCGTCCGGGCAGAGAAAGTCGAGATGGGCGACTTTGAGGAGTTAGGGCTCGAGGACGAGGGTTCTGATATCGAGGAGATATGAGCGAGGGTTGACGCTAACGGAGAAAGTGTTATGATACATGTACTGTTGAAGGGCGTATGTTTCTCTGTGTGTACTATACAGTAGCGACGTTTCATTATCCGTTGAAAGCTGTGCCAGCCGTTGCATATAGTTCCTTGCTCTCCCAGTCCCTGCTTCTCAAAGACGCATGAATTGCTTTTTCTTGTGGACTTTTAGGTTTCGCAGATGGAGAGGCTGAAAAGCTTCAAATGGTCTTGGAGCTAAATATCTCGTATTCCCAAAGCATCCGATTCGGGCACTTGATAGACAAGAAACCTGATTTGCCGTTGCGGAGGGTTTGCTCAAGCAAAAGGGAAGGCTGGAAAGCTTCAAGGCGCAAAATTCCGGTGACCCCCACGCTCTCGATTGGGAAAGTCAAAAAGTATACTCCGATTCACACGTGATATATGGTCGAAAACAACATTCTCGATAGGCTTCAATTGTAAGTTGTAGGTAATGCACATCTTCAGCTACCGCGGTCCTGCACATTTTCAGCTACCGCGGTCCTGCATGCTGTCATGCCCAAATCAGTGGTGGCGATAGCCCCCAGATCCCAAAGCGGCCAACGCTAAGGTTGAGTACCGGATACCTAGACATTAGTCAAAACGATTGGAATCTGTTTGAGGTAGTTGGGGGTTGAGATCCTCTTGCTTGAAGCATATGATTGGTGATTGAATACTGTAAGTTTCATTAAGCGAACGTTGCGGGCCGAATGTGGATGCAGTATAGACGACTATCCTATCGGAGGAAAGATTTGCTCATGAAAATCCTGCTTTATTATCATGCCCCCATTGATCATCTTATCGCTCGCATCAATCTAGGACCCCAGCGAGGTTTAATAGATTTCCGTTGGTGAACAACATACCCAAATGGCATCTCGCCCTTGGAGCCAGTGTAACGCCATGCATTAAATCCTTCATACTAGGTTCTACCGCCCCCATTATTCAACGGCTTTCCCAGCAAGTGGCCACTGCGAACTATGAGTGTCTAAGCTATGGTACTCTCGTCTGCTGCACCCGCCTGCACTTCACACCCTTGTGCAAAGAAGATGCGTGCAGAATTAATGTCCGATTCGTTAGAGATTGAATAAAAGTTCCCTAGAGAACAAATTGTTAGCCAGACTGTACAAGGTAGTGATTGGCAGGTACCGCTCGTTCCGCAAGCATGATCCGCCACAGAATGCACAATGCAAAGGAAAGAGCGTACCTCTAGGAACCTGGAACTGTCCTCCTTTACCTATGCTGAATCTTGTAGGTGGGGTGCCTACGTTGACCGTCACACGTCCGTAGAAGACGAAGAAAACCATTTGCATCTTCCTTGAATTTTTGATGCGTTTACTGACTCCTGGTGGTAGATCTACCATACCGGCCCCAAAAAAGTCTAGAGTGAGCGTTTTCGCAAATTTGAAGTCGGCTCCCGCAATCTCACGCATTTCAATAGCTTCGTAGGAGTATGCAACATCTGCATTCGTTAGTACAAAACTTTGGAAGAAGAAGTGCTACGAGGATTGTAAACCGTACCTTCTGATCTCGTCATCTCCTCGTCGTATTTGTTGGTTTTTGGGTCCCAGTCCATCATCTCTGCGACCATGATACCAGGATCAAGCTCCCACTCAGCCTTATCGTCCTCGTCTTCCTCTTCCTCCACGTCTTCGAGGTGTGACCTTGCTCTTCGTTTGGTTCTACGGTACGATGATTGCTGCCTCCGGCGTGGTGGTTCTATCACTTCTTGAACCCTGACCACTTCTTTGATTGCGGGTAGTGAGTCTGAAGTCCTATCGCCCATAACGACCTTCTCCCCAAGCCAAGTCTGCAAAGGTTTGATAGACTGCCTTCCGCTACGTGTTATTAGGGCACCGCTGTCTGTGGCAGGCGTTTCACTGCGCTGGAAGAATGATGATCTTGGTCCAACTGATGCAGATCTTATGGAAGGAGCCTTTTCACCGTTCTTCTTAGCCCCCTTGGTCTTGATGTTAGGATCCCGAAGCTTTGGTGGTGGCATTCGTTTGCTGTCTACTGGTTTAGATGGAGCTTTTGATTGACCTGCATCTGGGTCTTGATAGATATCAGTCTTAGACTTCTTCGGTGGCCTCCCACGTGGGCGCGCTGATCCGGGCACTGCCAGCGATAGTTGTGAATCATCCATTGATGCCGTAGCGGCAGGCTTGCCCGGTTTCCTCTTGATGGCCTTAGCTCCGGCAGCGGTCTGTGGCTGAATGATCCCGCTTTCCTCAGCCTCGTAGTTCTGCAATTGATTTTCACCGTTGTTTCCAATAGGTGTTTCTTGTTCAAAGGCAGAACCTTCGGTAGGCTGCTCCATGATAATATTGTCGTCATCGTAGATCATGCCATTAGTTGCGCTCGCCGTGTATAGGGCATCCGAGTTCTCGTCTTCATAAGCATCTGCTCCGATGCTCAAGTCGAAGGGTCTCTTATTCTTGCCTTTGCTGTTAATGGATGTGAGCCTTGACGGTCTCACCGGAACTGGAGGCTTCTGGGGCGAAAATTCGATGCTCTTGCGCGGCTTATCCAATGAGAAATCCAATTGCCTGTTGACAGACATTTGCATAGGTGGATGCGACCCTAGTCGAGTGGGAGTTCCAGTGTTCAGGTTGCGAGACGGAGAGAACATTGGCCCTATAGATCGCCCCACCGATCTCCGTGGCGACGTCATCAGATGTGTTTTCCGGGGCGATGTTCCGCGTGGAGGTAGGCTTTTCCTGGCACTTCTCACCAGAGCCGCAGGTCCTGGAGAAGTACCTACAGTAACGTGGACGATTAGCAAAATGGGTTCGGCACTGAACTTGCGGGAAAGGCTCACTTTGGTCGATGTCCATACTGTCGTCAGCGGAGTATGTGTGGTCTGGCGCTACGCCATTGGATTGGTGTAAGGATTTCGCTGGTGAAGAGAAGGAAGGAATTGGCTCAAGGCCATTCTCGTCTCGGACTCCAGTATCCGCCAGCTCGGTACCAGTGCGCCTGCAAGTATGATCAGTATTTGCTTACTACGAAGCGATCATGGGATCGAAAGCACACCTTCCTCTTCGACCAACCGCTGTGTAGTCGCCGGGTCCTCTCTCCTTGCGCGGTGTTCTTCCTCGTGGACCCATATTTGAGGGATGAAGGCAAGAGTGTGGTGCGAGCGTTGAGTGCCGCAATCTCCTTCAAGGTAAAGGTGTCCTCCGATAGTGGTAGTCGATGCAAAGGTTTGAGGTTCAATGATATCGCGTCAAGTTCGTGATGCGGGAAAGTGCTGCCAAGAAACAACAGAGCTAAAAAAGCCAAGCTTAGATGATGTAAGCAAATTCGCCCACTCTATCGACTCTACGCGTTCTCGAACATCGCGTCTGCCGATTTGAAAAAATGGCAGGCCTAACTGCGAAGCAGGAGCCGGTACTACATCTCAACTGAATCGATATCTTCTCCATCATTTACAAGCATGGAGGACGTTGAATCACAAGTTCTTGCTCAAGAGACCCCAGCTAAAGACGTCTTCATCCCCCCATCCATTCACCAAGAAGCAATCCCAGCAGTAGGATCTTATACACACCATTCGCCAATTCCAGAGACTATTTCTCTTAACCTTTCAACAGAATGCGTTTTAGGGGTTGACGAAGCTGGGAGAGGGCCAGTGCTCGGTATGTACGTGCTGCGGACCGCTTTCAAAGTGATGGATTGACCGTAAGCACAGGTCCTATGGTGTATGGTCTGCTCTATCTACCTCTCACGAAACACCGATCTCTCCTCGCTGAGACACATCACTTCGATGACTCCAAGGTCCTTACCCCAGTGGTCCGATCCTCACTCATGCAGGCTCTCTGCACAGCCGATACAGACCTTTACCAAAACTGTGGTTGGGCCACAAGGGTCATGTCAGCCCGAGACATTTCTGCTGGCATGCTGAAACCAGCCGGCACCTACAATCTCAATGCTCAAGCTATGGACGCTACTATCGATTTGATCAAAGATGTCTTTGCGAAAGGGGTCAACGTCAGAGAGATCTACATCGATACAATTGGGAGCCCTGCGGTCTATCAAAAGAAGTTGGAACGGGTGTTCCCTACGACAATGATTACAGTCGCAAAGAAAGCTGATTCATTGTACCCCTGCGTCTCTGCGGCATCAGTCTGCGCGAAAGTTACTCGAGATGCTGCTCTTGAAGTTTGCTACCAGACGTATGCATCTGATACTGTTGAGAGTGAAGAGCCCTGGGTATCAGCAGAGGGATGGGGGTCCGGATACCCATCAGATGCGCGGTGCAAAACCTGGTTGAAAGGCCACATAAACCCTGTCTTCGGGTGGGGGAGTGAATGTCGGTTTAGCTGGGGAACAGCGAAGGATTTACTCGAAGCGAAAGGAAGCGGTACAAAGGTGGAGTGGCCGGTGGACGATGATGAGCATGGCATGCGTGTGACAGATTTCTTCTCGATTCCCGCGGATCACGAACATGACCACGAACCTGACGAGCTCACCACTTGGTTTGGTAAACCTGTACCTGAAGAGGTCTTTTAGAAGTTGATTACTTTCACTTTTGGGCCTAGCTCTCCTCGGGAAGGAATTGCTAAAAGTGGTCTCACCATCAAACAGCTTGGAAACCCATGCCTCTACACAAGGCGATATCAAGATCACATCGTGTCGAGTATCATCATACTGGCACAGTCGCGTGTCGGATCTTGACAAGATGCGGTTCTGACAGCTCGCAACTGGACGAGAGTCACGGACGCGCTGCGCCTTGAAGACAGCGTGTACCTAGTCTCTCACCATATCCTAAATTACAGGCCGGGTCAAAGGCAAGACGAATGGGTCCAAAGGCACCCTTTCCAGACCCAGAGGATGCAGCTTAGGGGCCGTTCAGGCGCTCTCGGCTTCCCCAAGAGAAACCTAACGACTTTGACAAAACCCCCGCACCCGGATCTAGAATCATACAGAAGCATGGTCTGCTCTCGCCTCCGGCATGCTGCATCAGGCGACGCCTTATCCACACACCCTGGCAAGGTTGATCTGCATGCGCCACCCTTAGAGTGAAATGTAGAAATTAAGAAGCACAAAAGCCACTGGAGGATTGCGAATATGCCGGACATGGCTTTCTCGACTTTAGATTCTAATAAAAAATCTACTGGTAAATTAGGGGCGCAATGAGCGCGGCTCAAAGATCAACTTTCGCCCTTCTAGAACTCCTTCTGAAGGTCGACCCATCAACGTGTGCGATAGATTGAAGGTCGTAGAATCAGGTACGTAATAGAACAATACATCAGATTGGCTGCTCTGACCAGGAATCTGTACACGAAAACTGCAGTAGTCGATCCCCAAGGTATCTTACTAGATCGCCTCGAAATCTTTCCTTATAACGTTGCTGTTGAGAAGTAGTACTCATCCCAAAGATAATCATAATCCTCCACAATGACCCCCACCATGTCCAGCAACGGCTTTCCCTTCAACTTGCCCGCAAAACCCTGTATCCACTGCCTCGTGATATTCTCGTAGAAAGCCCCTCGCATCCCCCACCACGCCATGCCCCAGCCCCTCCTCTTTAACTCTTCCCTCTCGACACCGCTTAGCCCCATTACACCGCCAACCACTCCCTCCCTGATAGCCTTCTTCGCAAACTGCCTTGACGCAACCTCCATCGCCAATCCCAGCGCCCATGGCCTCCAATCCCTCTTGTAGCCTTGACATCTCTGCAAAGCCAGCGCATATACCACAGGCCTCAATATCCACATGATTTCTGCGATCTGACCCTGTGCACTTGCTATCTTTCGCACCAGCCTCTTTGCGCTCTTGACCTCATCCGCACTGATAACTCTCTTCCCAAGAAAATCCATAACGCTCTCCCCTCGCATTCCTGAATTCGATGGCATAGGCGGTAACTTCATCCCCGTCCTCGGCATCCTCCATTCTACCTCCCCCGGTCCATTGCCCATCCCATCCCATCCCACATCTGGAGTGCTAGCAGCTTCGACATCTACCCTCCGCTCTTGCTTGTCGTCGCCCACACCTGTGCCAATGACGGACCTGCCGCCACTAGTCCTCCCCATACACAGCCTCAAGACCGCTTTCACGAGCTCAAGTATTACCACAACCCTCCACCGCACTCTCTCCCCAGCCCTCTTCGCAAACATTTCACACAACAGCTGTGTGTACTGCACCGTCCTTAGTAGCGCCGCGCATCTCCTATAAAGCGGGCTCGTGATTGCACAGAACCGCTGGTACCTCGTTGCCGGCGATGGTGGTGATGGAGAAGGTAATAGGTGTGTATGATAAGCGGTGAGGAGCGCCAGGAAAGTGTGAAGGAATTCCGAGGCTATGGGAGTCTCATGAAAGCGGCCGGGGATGATGTATTGCAAGGAGCGGAGCGCGGATTCTATTTGCGAGACTTGCGACGCGTTGCTGCGCACGAAGGAAGCGTAGGTGTCTAGCCACTGGGAAGGAAGGGAGAGGTAGGTGGTGGGAATGTGGGTGCGGAGGCGGGTCGAGTGGGTTCCTGTGTTGGTAGACGAATCGGTGCTGAGGGTAGGGCGGTCGATGGCCATGGTGAGGGTAGTAGAAAGGTCCGATGCAGTTTAGATAAGCCGGTATACTCGTAGATGAATAGCAGCAAAGGAGGTTAGAGGCCCACAGCTGAGGTGACCGGGACCGAGATAACGCGATGGTCAAGGGCCGAGGTAAAAATGGTCTCGGGACTTATTTCTTTAGAGATGTTCACCCCCCGAGCACTCCCCCTAAAGCCTGCCCTAGAGCTCGTCAGCTCGGCGACACAGTTCGACCTCAAAATCTGACGATCTTGCCGCACTGCTCCGAGACCACTACTTATGTGACCTGCTCTAAGGAGTTTCCAAGGACCATGCTTACTTGGTGCGGGGGGGGGAAATTCTCCTAGTGTGTTGAAATCTTCTCTCTAGAAGGATCCGCCACCTAGCCGCCGAAACCTCGTAACGGTCTATTGATACATATGGCTGGAGCCTCTGCTCCTTCAAAGGCACCCTGAAGTCCGCTGCTTGGGCCCCAAGATTGTTCCCCAGAACCTGCCGGCTTGGCGCTTCAAGTGCAAATCAAAAGGTTGTCCCTGGGGCGGTTTCTAGGGGTCTCAGGGGTTCACGGGCTTTAGCTCTATTAGTGGACAGATTCCGAGTCGGAGCTGTTAGAGGATGAATTCTTCTGACCTTCAAATTTTACGAATGAAGAAGACCAATCATAAGTGCAACTTTTAGAGATGACTGCGATGCGGCTACAATATGGCCATTGAACATATCGTATTGCATTCACGCTGCATACAAATAGAGACCGATGTTTCTGCATCAATATGGAAATCAGAGAACAACCAGTGTCGGGGAAGCTGACCATCATCTTCCCTCAACCTCATGCCCTGTAGTAGAGACTTCCAGTATACGATCGTGCATCCCCTCCACAATGGTGACCACGACGCCTGCATCCTCCAGTCTTTTCCTACCCACGTTCTCTCCAACGAATTTCTCCGGCTCTTTGATACCTACGTAGACGACTTTGATCGCGCCGTTGAGCCTCAAGATCCTCTCCACGCAAGTCCGGTTCCCACTCAACCTCTTGTTGCACGGCTCCATAGTCGTATACAAGACCGTGTTCTTCGGTAGCACTTCGCCTATTCGGTCTTCTGGAAGGTTGTACTTCTGGGCCACTTTGATGAAGCAGCACTGCTCTGCATGTGTGCTCCCAGGATCTCCAAGAGAGTCCCTCGGCAATTCCAGAGAATAGCCAGTAGATAGAATCTCATTTTTGTCGGCATCGACGAGAACTGCTCCAATGCAAAATTTTGTGGGTGCAGGAGGCGAGAGACGCGCTCTGTCGAGGGCATGTTCCATGAATCCCTTGTGATCGCCGGCTGCCATACTGAGTGCCAGGTAACTCGAACTTGTATTGCCAGAGGGACTTTGAATGTGTTGGTGGAACGTATGGATAGAGTCCGTGTGTCACAATGAAGGCAATAGACGAAAACCTGGACACAGCACCTCACCCTCGCTTAATCTCGCGTGATACTGTTGTACCTAAGACTACATCAGCCGTGTGGAGTGAAGGCTCAGGCATTGGTCGCGCGTAGGAACCGCCAGCCAAGGGAGTAAGGTAATGTCGGGCTTTGCAGGTACAAATCGAAGACCCTGCTGTAAGAAGGTATCCAATACTAGAGGGTCGCCATTTCGAAGCGAAATTTTATACTAAATATAGCTTTAAAGTGTTTGGATAGAGTTGTACAAATCTGTGCATAAAGACCTGTATAGAATTATATAGGATTTCCTAAATAGGTCTAGTCTAGTAGAATACTAATATTTTAGTCGATTTAGAACTTAGAAACTTTTATACTATAATAACTAATAATTAGTAAGTTATATAGATCCTATATAGGCTCCCTTATATAAAGTTATATAGTAGCCTACTAGATCTATATAAGCTTTATATAGAACTATAGACTATTATATAAAGTAATATAATATAACGTAGATAATAGTAAAGCTGTATAGAGTCTTTTAGCTAAGTATATCTCTATTTTAGTTCTATACTAACCTATTTCCTTTCTATATAGACTTTTAATTTTTTATACCCTTTTTTACTAATTAATACTAATCTTAATAAATCTATACTAAACCGTAATATAATAGCCTTAGATAATAAAGAGGACGAATAACTATATACCTATCCGTCTAATTTTAGTATAAAACTATACGCGAACGGTAAGACCTAGAAATTAGATATCTTATAAAAAGTAGAATAATTTATATAGGGGCTTAATAAAGTCCCTATAAAGACTATAAACATAGCTATATAGCCGGCCGTTAATAAAGTAATTTTATATATAGATAAAAAGTTAGTCTATATAGCTCCTTTACTATTCCTTATAATTTAATACTAATTAGTAAGAATTTAAACCGACCGTATATTATTAAGGGCGTACTATTATAAAGCTATATAGCCTTATATAATTCTAGTAAGGAAGTATATATACCCTATATAAAAAATTTAAGTTCCTTTACGTCTTATCGTAGTAACGCACGGTTCTATAATAATATATACGTAAATTAATCCTTTATTAAGTCTTCTAGTAACTTTTAGAATATCTGATAGCGATGATAACGAGCACGACGGGCGAATAGGCCTACTAGGCTAGACGAGCGATCACACTAGGTTATAAACCTAGCAAAATAATATAAGATAGGGGGGGAGGAGAGAAGGGAGGTATTAGTAGTAAAGGTAGATAAGGAACGCGTCCTAACGCGATAATAAGGTAATAGTAATAATAGTAGAAACCTATTAAAGATCTATAAGGCCCTTAAGGTAGGGAAAGAATTAAAGAAAGAATATAGTATATAAAGGCTATAGAATAGGCGCTACTAGAGTTTATAGAGAAGGTCTAGGGGATACTATAGGTAAATATAAATAAGACTATATAAGGCTTTTTCTAGAATATAGTAGAAAGGATTATAGAGTATATATAGGAGAATACTATTAAAAGATATACTATAAAGGAGTACTATAGCTAACTAATATATAAAGACTACCTAACTAGAAGGGTAAATAACAGCTAGGCGGATATAGCTTATATAGCCTAAAGGGGCTAAAATACTATCTACTTAGCTATACCTAAGGTAGAAGATATTAAGAAAGCGAAGTAGGTAACGGTTAGGATTAATAATACTAGCGAAAAGATATAGATAGCTATAGTAACTCTTCCCTAATTAGTATAAATATTTAGGGGAGTAGGGGGAGTAGCTAAGGAGATTATTATAATAAGGAGGATTATAGGGGGGGATATTATTCTCTAGATAGCCTTAGTAAAGGCTAGGGAGGAGTTAGAGAAGGATAATAGGTAGGTAAAGAGACTCTATAGGTTAGTAAGAGTCCTTTAAAAGATAGTAATAGTAGCGATCTATAGAGTAGAAAAAATAATAGATATAAAGGACTAATAAGGGATCTTTAAAATCCTAAGAAAAGATAATAGGAAGCTTTACTTAGAGTTAGAGATAATAAAGGCTAAATAGCCTATATTTATATTAAAGCTAGATATACTTAGGAGGGAGAAGAGATTCTCTATACTAATAATTAAGGTCCTAAGCCTAGAGGTAGCGAACCGGCTTATTATAGAGGGGATAGTAGTAGAGAATAGCCTCCTCTTCTATAATTACTAAGAGAGAGAAGCTACCCCTAAGTAATATTTTAACTACTATAGGTATAGATATATTATTAAGGCGTATAAATACCCTACCTACTATAGGATATACGCCTAAAACTATATAACTAATAATTATATAGAAAGAGCTAGCAGTAAGTCTAAGTACGTAGTATATAAAGGGGAGTACTTAGTATAAAGTAAAACCTACTTAATCTAATAGAAGGAGAATACTAAGGCTAGGTAAAGAATTAAGTATAAGCTAAAATACTTTAAAGAGACCCTAAAGTAATACTTAGTAGGGCTTATACCAGCGATACTAAAAAGGATTAGCTTAGAAGGGTAATATAAAGTAATCTCTAAAGGGAAGAGGAAGGCCTTAGAGGATATAATAGATAAGCCTTAGAAAGGAATTAGGGAGGTAGTAAAGAGGGGATAACTAATAACCCTCTCTAAAGTAGAATAAGGGTAATAGCCCCTATCTATAGAGAGGATTAGTCTAATAAATACCCTTAAGTAGACTTTAGAAGTAGTAAAGACTACTAAGACTACCTA